>LBNU01026271.1:153696-165106 GCA_014162995.1 Artemisia annua | reverse complement strand
AAAGTTACGGTTAATAAGTTTTTAACCGAGGAAACTCGTTACTTCCACGAAGCTTCTACAACGTCACTTCAGGTATGAACAAACTTTATACCGTCATTAGTTTGGTGATCAAAGAAGTTTTTATTTTCTTATAAACTTACATTTTTAAGTTTGACAAAACATTTTCACAAAAGTATTTTTGTGTTTTTAAAGAAATGTTTATTAAGAAAATATATTTAAATTCAAATGTGTAACAGCTATTTTCCCCCCCAAAATAGTTGAAACTACACCAGATAAGTTTTCAACACGTCAGGACAAAAAGGGAGCGTTTTTGTCTGGACGGTCCCTTAAAGGGGTCGGCGGTCCCTTAGTGATAAAGGACCGTCGCCTATTTACGGGACCGCCAGGCCAGTCCTGTCGCCTATAAATACTGAACTGTTACACTTTAGAAAAAAAAGGATTTTCACACACAAAACTTTCTGTTTTTATTTTCCCCTTGAGTCTTTGATCACTATAACATGTCGGTATATGTTTATAAGTGATTTCCTCTTCCGTCAAGTGCAAGAGAAGAACTCTCGACATCAATGAAGTCTCGAGATGTTATAGGTGTCCACACACAAATGTAACAAGTGTTACGGTGATAGGTTTTGTAAATATTGTCATTGTGATCCGACTTGTGTGTGAGTCGAGGAGGGGATATTTGTGTGAACTTGGATGGTGATGTAGATCCAAGAAGTGTTGTAACTAGATTAGTTCATGTATTGGTGTGAGGAGAATGATGTCATAGTGTGTAGGATAGGATCTTGTCGAAATATTATGTAAAGACTTGGATCGGGTGAAGAACCAAGTGTGTCTAAGTGTGAAGGCTTGGTTCGGGTGAAGAACCAAGTGTGTCTAAGTATGAAGGCTTGGTTCGGGTGAAGAACCAAGTGTAGGTCCAAAGTTTTGGATCTAAGCAGCCTTTGTAAGACAATAGATATCTTGGATAAATCCAAACTATCTATATGAGAAACTCTAAACAATGTATACTTGATGTTAACGCGGAATATTAACACAAGCAGTAAGAACAACACAGAGAATTACTAACTTTATATTCTATTAACTTTGAGAAAACTTGGCATAGAACTCAATGCCTTAGGGTTCCTTTTATACTACAAGGAAACCCTAATTCTACAAACGTGTGAAATGATGCATGCATATCTTCTCCTAAGATATCTAACCGTGTGCATATCCTTTCCTATAATATCTCCTAACTTATCTAACTTGTTCAGCAAAACAGACTTAACTGAACTAACATAAACAGACTTAACTATCACTGGCCAGACTTAACTTAGTACTGGCATACTTAACTATCTACCCGTCTTAACTAAGCTATTCAGACTTTTAAGTCTGTTACAAATAATTCCCAACAATCCTCCCCTAACTTGATCTTCGTGCTCCATGATCTTCAAGTTCCTTTCTTCAGAAATGCTTTGAGGATTTTGAATATAAGCTCCTTTGGAATTATTGTTGAGCTGCAACTTTTGTTGAATCTTGAAATCTTTGCAGCAACCTTCAAATCTTTATTACCATCTGATCTTTGCAGCAACATTGACAATATGTACATCAAATCAAAAGTTTCATACTATTCTCATCACTTCCAGGTGTGTGAACTCCTGTGAGAGGTGAATCATTGAAAATTTAATGGATTTGATGTCTCTTTACCAGATAGCCATCACTTCTGGAGTAGCCAATGTTTTAGTATGATACTATGGTACATTGATAACCATATGATTTTTAGCAAACCATCAGCTATCAACGGATTTGATTTGTCTTTACCAAAAGCCGTTTACTTTTGGACTAGTCAACTCTTTGATGGAATACAGTCATCATCTTGATGAGTTGATTACCAATTATGGTTTTCCACTGCCTTTACCACAAGCCATAACCTTGCGGGCTAGTCAACTCTTCACTATAACAAAGATGGTGAGTTGAATACCATACAATTTTTGGCAAATTGTCAGCCATAAACGGATTTGAGATATCTTTTCCTAGAGCCGTTTGCTCTTGGATTAGCCAGTCCTTATGTGGGTTAGACATGGTGGACTGATAACCATTTTTTGTGTCAGTGCAAGGCACTTCCACCAGGCAAACTCCAAATAAACCTATCTCAAGTCCATTTTTCAAAACTTTTGAAAATTCTTTCAAACACCCCAAACAGTTTCCTGCTTGGACTGTCTTTCTATGAGCTCCAAAAGCTGATGGCGTATTTCTATGTGTTTAGTCCTAGAGTGTTGAACGGGATTCTTACTTAAGTCTATAGCTCCTTTATTATCGCACATAATGGGGATATTTTCTAACCTAATGCCATAGTCTACGAGAGCTTGTTTCATCCACAGTGCTTGTTGACATGCCTTTCCAGCGCTTACGTATTCGGCTTCGGTGGTAGAAATAGCAAGAGCGGTTTGCTTCTTCGAAAACCAAGATGTTAAACAACATCCCATAAACGTGCAAATACCGCTAGTGCTCTTTCTATCTACGTAGTCTCCCGCATGATCCGAATCCGCATAGACAATGGTTTCTATGCCGGATCCCTTAGGATACCATAATCCTAAGTGTATAGTGCCTTTAATGTATCGGAAGATACGCTTAACCGCTTCTAGGTGAGAGGTTTTGGGATCCTCTTGAAAGCGAGCGCAAAGGCAAACACTATACATGATATCGGGTCTACTTGCCGTTAAGTATAGTAGACTTCCTATCATTCCTCTATACTTAGTATTATCTACGGACTCACCCTCTTCATCTCTTGTGAGTTTAATTTCCGTAGACATAGGTGTCTTAAGTGGTTTAGAGTCTTCTAGGCCAAATTTCTTAAGCATTTCCTTAATGTACTTAGATTGGTTAAAGAATATTCCGTCTTCTAGTTGTTTTATTTGTAATCCTAAGAAGAAGTTTAGTTCTCCCATCATACTCATCTCAAACTCATCATGCATGATTTTGGCAAATTCATCACACATTTCTTGACAAGTTGAGCCAAATATAATGTCATCGACATATATTTGAACAATGATAATATGAGGGTCACTTCTTTTAGTGAAGAGAGTGTTATCTACCATTCCCATGGAATAATTATGTTTAACCAAGAATGCCTTTAGTCTATCATACCAAGCCTTTGGAGCTTGCTTAAGACCATACAAAGCTTTCTTTAGTTTATAAACATAATCAGGTTTTGCGAAGTCAATGAATCCTGGAGGTTGTGCCACATATACCTCCTCATTGATAAAACCGTTAAGGAATGCACTCTTCACATCCATTTGGTATAACCTAAAGTCTAGGGCGCAGGCATAAGCTAAAAGGATTCTAATGGATTCTAATCTAGCTACGGGGGCATAGGTTTCGTCATAATCAATTCCTTCTTGTTGATTATAACCTTGGGCGACTAACCTAGCTTTGTTCCTAGTAACTATTCCATTTTCATCTAGTTTATTCCTAAATACCCACTTAGTTCCTATTATAGTCACATTCCTAGGATTCGGTACTAATTCCCAAACATCATTTGTTTTGAATTGATTTAATTCTTCTTGCATAGCCATAATCCAACTTTCATCCTTTAAGGCTTCATTTATGTTCTTAGGCTCTATTGTTGACACAAAACAAAAGAAGTTATTTTTGTCTTGTGCTTGTGATCTAAGTGTTCGTTGGTTTAGGTGACCTATGATGTTGTCTAATGGGTGTGACCTAGATTCCTTAATATTTACAACTTCGTTTTCTTCTAAATTTTCTTCCTCAATATCATTTCCTATGGGCTTTGTCTTACTAACCTCAATAGCATCTTCCTCTATAACATCATCATCTTCTAAAGGTAATGTCCTAGGTGGTGGAGGAGTTTCGTCGAAGGTTACGTTTAATGATTCTTCTACTTTCATAGTATCTTTATTTAAGACTATATATGCTTTACTATTTTGTGAGTATCCTAGAAAAATTCCTTCATTTGACTTAGGGTCGAACTTAGTGAGATAATCCTTAGTGTTGAGAATGAAGCATTTACTTCCGAATACCTTAAAGTAGCCTATGTTTGGTTTTCTACCTCTTAGTAACTCATAAGGAGTTTTTCCTAGTATTCTTCTAATGGACACCCTATTAAGTATATATGTTGAAGTATCTACGGCATGGCACCAAAATTTTTGTGGGATAGATTGCTCATTTAACATAGTTCTACTCATTTCTTGTAAGGTCCTATTTTTCCTTTCTACTACTCCATTTGATTGAGGTGTTCGTGGGGCGGAAAAGTTGTGAGATATTCCATTTAAGTCACAATATTTTCCGAATTGTACTTCGTTATCAAATTCCCTACCATGGTCCGTCCTAATTGAAACTATAGTGCAACCTAGCTTATTTTGTATCATTTTACTAAAGGTCTCAAATTTTTCAAAGGCTTCGGTCTTATCGCTTAGAAATCTAGTCCACGTGTATCGTGAATAGTCATCTACTATAACTAACGTGTAGCGATTGCCACCGTAGCTCCGCACCGCGGATGGACCGAAGAGGTCCATATGAAGTAGTTCTAAGCATCTAGTGGTGGATACTATATTCTTAGCTTTATGACTAGCGTGTGCTTGTTTTCCTATTTTACATGCATCGCAAAAGTGTTGATTATACTTAAGGCTAGGCAAGTTTCTAACTAGTTCCTTAGATACCAATGATTGGATTTGTTGCATGTTTGCATGACCTAATCTCCTATGCCACAAAGTGGAGTTTTCATCTAGGGTCGCTAGGCATATCCTATCTTCCAATTTATCTCCTAGTTTCATGACATATACGCCGCCTTTCCTAATTCCTCTACCTATGACTTTATCATCCTTAATAATTACACTATTTTTATCGGTAAAGGTAACCCTACACTTATTGTCACATATTTGTCCTACACTAAGCAAGTTGTATGTTAAATTATCTACATGCTCAACATTTTCAATAGTTAGGGAGTCTTGAGAGATCGTACCTTTGCCTATGATTTTTCCACGACGATCACTACCAAAAATAACATTACCTCCATTGTAGGCTTTGTACGTAGAGAATAGCTTGCGATTCCCCGTCATGTGTCTTGAGCACCCGCTATCCTTTACCCATTCGTCGGGCTCCAAATTTATTCCTAGACAAATTTCATTAGATGCTTGAGCGACTAAGCATTCCCCTTTGTTCTTCTTGTCTTCATCATCAACTCTTTTTCTTCGTGTTGTTTTCCTTTTATCTTGTGTTCTTTGTCGCTTTTTAATGAGTCTTTTAAATTCTTTGACGGCCTTTGCATATTCTTCGTCTTCACTTTCGGAACTAGAATCATCATCTTCATCGTCACTTAGTTCCTTCTTGGTTGACATCTCTTCATAGTCTTCTTGTTCATCCTTGCTCATGTTGTTTTCGGCGTCATTACCTACATATAAGACATTTGAACTCGTAGCACTTGTACTTACTTCAACTAAATATTTGTCTACTATACTCTCTTTTGCTACTAAGTCATTTGAAAGTTTTTCTTTGGCTTGACATTCTTCTTGGTGATATTTTGAAAGACTTTTCCACATGTCATTTGCCGTTTGACAAAAAAATATTCTTTCATATTCAACATTTGAAATAGCTTTGTATATAATAAATTTAGCCAAGTTATTTTGTTTTTCAAAAGTAGTATTTATCGATTTAATATCACCAATTGAAATGACATGCCAAAGATCATAGTCTATTGATTTCACATAACTTTCGAATTGATTTTTCCATGTAAGAAAATTTTCATTTTCAAGAAATGGTGGTCTAAAAACAATTTTCCCTTCTAAATATTTTTCCATTTCCATAGATCGATTTCAAGTTTTAAAATACAATATATTTTAAAAATCTTGTTTGACGTGGCTCCTGATACCAATTGTGGAAAACTAGAAGGGGGGGTTGAATAGTTTTACGTCTTTTTAATTTACAAAAACCTTGTTTATCAAAACACCAATTCAAACTTTATGTTTCACCAATAGACTTGCACAATTATAAGCAACGATATCAACAAGTATATAATATGACAAATGTGAAAGTAAGTAAATAAGTAAAAGGATAGAGTTGGAAAAATGGCACCGTGAGACAAAGGATTTATAGTGGTTCGGCTACGAATCTCCTCTTCGTCCTACTCCACTCCCCGAGCACCTAACTCGGGAGTTTTCTTCACTATGTCAACAAGCTCCCTTATGGCGGAGAAAACCTTACACAACTTTTGCTTACACCGGCTTAACGACACAAAGCTAAATGTCGGGTCCTAATAGTAGCTAGAACCAATCTCACAACACACCACGACTTCTTCACAACTTGAGCACACCACAACTTCGTCACTACTTCTTCACAACACAACTTCTTCACTACTTCACTACTTCACTACTTAATCTTCACCACTACCCTACTTCTATTCACAACTAACACTCCTAGAACTACTTATAATGTTCACAACACAACTACACAAGAGCTATACACAATATACACAATCAATATACAATACTTCTTAAACTTGAGGTTGAAGGAGTATTCTTCTCTTGCACTTTGGATGATGGTGGATGATGAGGGATTGAATCACTTGAAACAAGGATTAGTAATCTAATGATCAAAGGGTTTTGGAAGATGTTTAGAGAGATTTAGATCTGAAAATTTTCGTGCAAGAGGTGAGGAAAAATACCAGAATTAAGGTGGTATTTATAGGAGAAAAATTCTGACTTTTTCTGACACAGGAGCGTGGCCGGTCCCCTTAATTGTGGCCGGCCCCCTTAAAATTAAGGGGGCCGCCCCTTATAATTAAGGGGGCCGCCCAGCTGTAACGGCCAGATTTTTTTGTCTTTAGTGGGGAAAGTTTATTTGGTGAAAAACTAACTGATTTTGGTTAAAAATTTGAATTCATATATTTAGTATGATTAAAACATTTTTCTTTATTACCAAAATTGTTTTTCAAAAATATATAATATGTTTATATAATTAAATAAACTTTGTAGTAATTAATTAAATACCCCTTTGATCATGAGATGTATTAAGCACTTGTTTATTCATACCTTAAGTGATTAAGTTGGATATAGTGATATAAACTAGCTTAATACTTGTTTACGTAGTAATCTTACGTTTAATGATTTTACATTTTGTGATCGTCAAAACGTAGAGATATCGAAAAATATAAATAACGTTTTACGCATTATTTATGTCAACATCATCCTTAGGTGCACCATCCCCATATTTTGACACCATAAGCCTGTATAACTCCTTAAGATCATCTCTTGTCAAGTCATGCAGCATAGCTGGAAAGTTCAAGTAAAGGTTTTCAGTATACTCATCCCTTATGATTTTATATGCTGATCTGTTATTCCTTTGTTTGATGATCTGCCAGTTTACAACTTTGGCAGGTGTTCTCAAATTTTGTGTCATGGTTTCAATGGTTTGAGAATCAGATGATGTTTCTTGCACATCTTCTTCAGCTTTCTTTGATCCCTAATTGCCAGTGGTCTTTCTCCTGGTTCTTCTTAAAATTGGCTCTTTTACTTCTTCCTCCTTTTTCACAGGGAGATCCTCTGTAGACTCTGCATCATCAGTAATTTTCTTAGAGGTAGCAACTTTAGGAGGCTCTTCAGTCTTTTTCTTTTTAGGGTCCTCCTTTTGAAGTGTTTTGCCATGCCTTTTGAGTCCATAGTACTGTGCCTCCTTTTCTGAGTTCATTGGAAGAAAATGTATGCTTCTTCTATAACCAGTGTAGTAAGCTAACTCTATCTTCTCAGCAGACATGCCTACAAATTGAGACATCTTCCATCCACATTGATTGCACAGATATTTCTTCATTCCATACAAAACTTCACTTTTTGACATCTTTTTCTTCTTCTTTTTAGAATCTGTTAATGAGTCTATCACATCATCTAAAGCTTGTTTATTTTTCATTTCAATAAAGTCACACAACTGTATATTTCTTTGTTCTTCAGTCAAGCTCAGATCTGCAAGAAGTTCAATGGCCTTTCTTTTGACTTCTTGATCTGTATCAATCATATGCTGGATTTCTTTTGGACTTGGCTCATAGGAAAAATCTGAAACACTTTTAGTCTTGTGTTCCTTTTTTGTGTTTAGCTCTTTTTCAAGTTCTCTAGCCAATTCTGCATCTTTGGCCTGTAATGCTTCCAATCTTGCTTGCTCAGCTCTCTCTAGTGCTTGGATTCTTTCAATCTTAGCTAAGCTTGCAGCTTCTTCTCTTTCTTGTCTCTTTGTTTTCTTTGGCTGAGGAGCTTCTTCCACCATGATTTGCTTTCCTTTACTTCTAGTGGTAGCCCCAGACTTAACCTCTGTAGCAGACTTATCTTTTACAGCAGACTTAACCTCTGCAGCAGATTTAATCAGATCATCACCAGTCTTAATCACTTCAACCTCTTCTGTCACCACTTTCTTTTTCAACAACTTCTTTTGCTGGCTTTGGCTAAGATTGTTGATTAAGATATCAGCTGCTTCCATTCCTTTAGGACTAACTTCTGAATTTTGAGGAAGATTGTCCTTTACAGGAGTCTGAAGATTTGTAGGAGTCTGAAGTTCTTGGTCATCCAAATTCCTCCTCTGTTTGGAAGAATTTTCAACTGTATCATCCTCTGTATCACTGAATACCATTCCAGAAGCTTTCATCACATCTTCCATCTTTTGTACCTGCTTGACCAATTTGTCAATAGTAGCACCCATGGTTTGCTTGGTATCCTTCAACTCATTTTCCAGCACCTCTATCTTGTTTTCAAGTTGTGTGAGAGTTGCCTTGTTTGTAGAGGATTATTCCTCCTCATGAATTGAGGTTTGGGTGTGGGTTTGTGGAGATAGTTGTGGTGGTGTAGGAGAAGGTGGCAAGTTACCAGGGGAGCTGGAGGAACCAGGTTCAGGAATAGGTACATCAGGGGCATCCATTGGTTGGGATGAGTTATCACTTTCAGATGATGATGAAGATGTACCTGCATTGTCAGTACCACTAGGCAGCATAGCAGGGAGCAAGGGTTTCAATTTCCCTTTAAAACTCCTTTTCATGTTTGCAAAAAGCTTCTTTTTAAATGAAATGACCATATACTGAGTCTTATTAACTGTTTCAACATCTAACACCATTTGCAAAAACCTTGGATACATCAAAAACTTTGTGGTACTTTTGGAATTTGTTACCACTGCTTCAAAGATCATTTTTGAAAAATCATAGGTTTTATTTGTGGAGAGACAAATCAATGCAGAAGCAAGACTGCTACCAAATTGATCCCGTCCACCACTCTTAGAACTTAGACATTGAAGCAAATGGTGAATTAAGAACCTCTAATTAGGAGTGAATTGACTTTTCCAAAACGTAAGAGTACCATCAGGAAGATACCCCATTTTCCTTATACCCTTAAAAATCCTTTTATTTGACAACATAGTAATTCCTGAGGCATCATTTAATTGAAGGCTACTTCTAATGGAAGCCTCAATAACAGAGTATTCAGTATTATCTATGGTTTCCCTTAACTCTTGAGTCCCATCAGCAAGAGTTTCGGCAGTGGCAGTCTGCCAAAACTGTTTGACTAGGGAATCGTAGATGATAGGGTGACATGTTAAAGGATACCTGATGTAGGAACCCTGCATAAAATCCACGATTTCATGGAAGTCATCACTGCCCACTGGTTTCTTCAAGAACCCTACTTGATTGTGCTTGTTACAGTACTTCATTCTTACAATATTGTTCTCGCTTTGAATATTGAAAGGTACTTTGAAAAGATGTTGATTTGGGGTTTAAATAGCCAAGATGAAAACAGAGTATGCGATTTTCTTGCCGAAAATAGGTGATTTGTTTCTTACAATATTTTTGGAGAGAAAATAAAGATAAGAATTGAGAATAAAATCAAAATATTATCTTTATATACTCCTAGAATATTGTAAAACTGTAACGGTACTATTTAAACAGAGAAAATCATTGGGCCGATGACCAGTACTAACGGTCATAAAAAGTACACTGCCAGACTTAATTTTGGTCAACCAGATTTAATCACCAGACTTAACTGATGGTCAACATTAATCAATAAGTATTTGTACCAAAAGTCTAAAAATAGCCTTCGTATGTCTTCAATCCATATTTTCTCTGAAAAAATTAGTCCAAAAACCAAGAGAAGACAGCAATACGTATATATGCAACCGACTTAATCACCTAACTTAAAATGCACATTAATTCAAATTATTTGCAAACACGACATTTAGTTTCAAATTATACATTTAACCTCCCCTTAAATGTAGCTAGGTACCATGTAAATTTAAGAAACCAAAAGACCTTTGTTAATCATGAAAATGTATATAAAGTACTTAAACCAAAACAAAAGAAAACTTTGATGTTGCAAAACATGAATCAACTTTTTTGAAAACACACATGTCCTAATGACTTATTCAAGAACAATGCAAGTCTCTTAAAATGATGCAATAACTTTGAGAAGAAATGATGGCTATCTCAAGACTTAATCTCTCTTCCTTTTCTTTGCCTTGGAATCATGATCAAGCTCATCATAGATTTTACTTAACAGTTGACCACCTATGCTGAGAAGAAGGTTATCAACTGCATCGGTTTGGTCTTCACATTGAAGCTTTGAGGACATCATTCCATAGAGCACTTCAATGCTTAGAGGATACACAACATCAGCGAGCATAAAGATATCACCACCTCCTTTGGTTGAAAGATGATGAACTCCACTTGTAGTATATAACTGCCACAAGAGAGTTTTATCTTGGCTTGGAAAGTTCCAGTGCACATCTGCAGAGCTTGGTGCAAACATTCTATGAAGATCTACATATAATTCCTGTGCCTTCACATCAGCTTTCCCTTTAGTCTTGAAATCCAGTTGAACTAGCTTCCATAGAGTATCTAAGTCCTCTCTGTCACAGGACTTTACCAATGTTTCCATGTTCTTGTAGCACTTAGATGTGCCATCAGCTCTAGTTATCTTCCAGACTTTTCCACCTTTATCCCTGCTGATATTCCAATCTTCTATTCTTGCTGGAAATAGATTGATGTACATCTTCCTTTCAAATATATCCAAGGGTTCTTTAAACCCCAGCTTGTGCTTTGAGCATCCACTATCAAATAAATCTTTATAGCTAAGTCCCTGAAGTGAATGATCCTGCACATGAATAAGAGATTAGTTTCTCTTAATGACCCAGGCCTGTGCAGGCTTGGGTCTATTTTGTGGATCTACATATTTGTAAGTCTTGTAAGAACAAGATCCACTGATACTGCTTTGGGACTTACAGGTAAGTTCATTCTTTAATGGGTCTCATTTCCAACAATCTAAGTCTCTAGTAGGAAACCCCCTTTTACCCCTTACAGCATAAGAGTTTGAGATCTTAGCTGTATTATTTACAATGGGTCTTCTCACAGGTGATATTGATTTGGAGAAATTTCTTCTTTGGTTAAAATTGTTCACCT
>LBNU01026271.1:126503-153532 GCA_014162995.1 Artemisia annua | reverse complement strand
TGATGATGCCATCATCCATTGTCAGCAGACCAACCTGGCTTGTCTCCTTCTTGTGCATCTCTTCTGGATACGTGGAGTTCCTCTTCTTCTTCTCTTCAGAGGTCACTTTTGCTGTGCATTCTCTAGCAAAGTGACCATTGTTGTTGCACTTCCAGCATACAAGTTTTGACTTATCATAACCAACTGGCTTATTTCCATTGTATTTGATATTTCTTCCAGTCTTCTTGAAGAATCTTTTCATCCTGAGTGCAATCATGGCCAGTTGCCAATTGATGTCCATTTCTTTAATATCAACATCATCAATCTGATCAAGATCATCATGAATGAGATCTCTTTCATCAGACCTCTTTGCAAAAAGAGAATAGAAAACTTCATCAGCAAAGCCAGCAGGGATATCTCTTTCCTTTATGTTATTTGAAGAAGAAGCATAATTGCCAGAATTAAAACTACCAGAACTAACTTTTTTTAGTACTGGTCTTGCCTTGTCCAACAAAGGCAACATTAGCTGCACTTGAAGATGGTTTTGAGCTTCTTTGATGTCTTGTTCAAAAACCCTAAGATTGTTAAACAAATCATCAATTGACCAATCATCAACACCTTCTTTTAGCCTCATGCTCATGGTCACATTTGTCCATTCATAAGGCAAGGATCTAAGAAACTTATGGTTTGCATCTTCAGTAGATACAGGTGAAGCATGAGCTTCTAATTGAGAGAGTAGGTGTTGGAAACTTTCATAACCCTTTTCAAGCCCTTCAGAACTGCTCACTGTGAATGCCTCAAATTGCTGTTTAAGTATAGCCTTCTGCATCTTCTTGGAATTGGCATTCCCTCCAAATCTGATTCGAATTGCTTCCCAGATCTCTTTGGCATCATCCATCCCATGGAACCTTCTTAGGTGTTCTTTTGGAATGGCCATCAGAAGAATGGTCCTAGCTTTTCTTTCTTTCTCTACAGCATGTATCTCTGCAGCAGTGACTGGTGGAAGCACTTTAACAGTACCATCCTTGCCTACAGAGATCCTTTTCTTTGAATTACCATTCTGTATGACTTTCCACACATCATTATCTATGTATTCTAGATAATGTTCCATCTCCATTTCCCAAATATCATACTCCTCCTTCTTAAGAATTGGGAGTTTGATGTTGGCCACATGCACAATCTGCTGTTGTTGCTTTGGCTTCTCATTATCAGAGACAGCATCTTCATGGTTTGATTCATCAGAATCAATGTGACAGCTAGAGAATTCATCAACAGGTTTAGACATCTTTATGAGATGGTGAGTGTTTGAGTGGTTGTGGTATGTGGATCTGTGTTTCTTCTTACTCAGAGTCCCTCAGCGAGGCTCTGATACCACTTGTAGGTCCAAAGTTTTGGATCTAAGCAGCCTTTGTAAGACAATAGATACCTTGGATAAATCCAAACTATCTATATGAGAAACTCTAAACAATGTATACTTGATGTTAGCGCGGAATATTAACACAAGCAGTATGAACAACACAGAGAATTACTAACTTTATATTCTATTAACTTTGAGAAAACTTGGCATAGAACTCAATGCCTTAGGGTTCCTTTTATACTACAAGGAAACCCTAATTCTACAAACGTGTGAAAGGATGCATGCATATCTTCTCCTAAGATATCTAACCGTGTGTGTATCCTTTCCTATAATATCTCCTAACTTATCTAACTTGTTCAGCAAAACAGACTTAACTGAACTAACATAAACAGACTTAACTATCACTGGCCAGACTTAACTTAGTACTGGCAGACTTAACTATCTACCCGTCTTAACTAAGCTATTCAGACTTTTAAGTCTGTTACAAATAATTCCCAACACCAAGTATGTTGATTATGTAAAGACTTGGATCGGGTGAAGATTCAAGATGGACAAGAGTGCTTGTTCGTGTGGCCACGTGGGCCTTGGTGTAGATTGGTTCTAGCTACGATTAGAACTCGACATTATGCTTAGTGTCGTTAAGCCTTGTGTAAGCATGTGTACGGATTGCTCCGCCTGAAAAAGTGTGTTGATATAGTGATTGATAACTCTCGAGTGTGGTACTCGGGGAGTGGAGTAGGACGAAGAGTGAGCTTCGTGCCGAACCACTATAAATCGCCGCGTCTCTTTGGTTGTATTCTTTCCCTACTCTTTACTTTACTTGTTTGATTATGCATGTTATTAGTTAAATAGATATCACATAACAAGTAGAATTTAATAAGTTTGCAAAAGAATACAAACCGGACCTAAAAACGGCGAAACGTTTTAACAACTAAAATGAAACGGTGAAACTATTCAACCCCCCCTTCTAGTTTCTACAAAGATGTTGATGGAAGGCAAGGAAGATCAAGATATTTTAATCCCAAGATCACAGAGCATAAAGGAACAAAGAATCAAGACTAATCTATGACGTTACACAAAGTTCAAGATCAAGAAGATAGTTGACCTAATCATGGTGAAGCATCTTTTGAATGAAAACCCCTTAGGAGCAGATTGTTAGCATTAAGATAAAGTGATGGTCATTCTTTATTATTAGAACTTTGTAACGTGTACTAGTTTGAGTAATAGTTTAAGCTAAATGGGCTACGGACTTGGTAAATCTAATATTCCATAAGTTAAGTGTACAAACCTTCTTTATTCCAATGTAAAAAAGTCCATTACCAAGCCCATCCTAATGCCCATGGGGTGTTTCACTTTAAGTATACAAGGCACCCAACACCTCATTTATAAGGGGTGCTTTGAGAGTGTAGTGTGTGTTTCTAGTGTGAGAAATAATACAAGTTTCATCTTTCTTTTTCTCTCTTTTCTCTCTAACGTAACGCCACCATCATCTCTCTTGTGTCACCATAACAAGTATGCCTTAGCTTAGATATGGATTAGTTGATCATTAGTGGGAGGCTACATGCACACACACACTAACACCTAGTTCACACACTCAAATGAGGTGCCTAGTCGTTTAAATACAAGATTATGACGGCCTTTGGGCTTTGATGGGCTTGGTTAGTTCATATGGACTTGGAATCACTGTTCTAAAAGGCGCGCCTTAGCGGCCGCTCAGGCGCGGCCTCGGTGCTACGAAACAAACCAAGGCGTCTTCTTTAGGCGTGGGGCATGATAAGGCACGAAAAGGCATAGTAAGGTGCGCCTTAGCATGAGGCGTGGCGCTTTATTTTAAAGCTTTTAAAGGATTTACTAGTATTTGGGTAAAATTACCGAAAAATGCAATGTTAGTTTAGTTTTTTGAGTTTATTTCTTATGTATAACACTTTTTTGTAAACTTGATGTATTTTATATATATATATATATATATATATACATATATATATATATATATATATATATATATATATATATATATATATATATATATATATATATATATATATATATATATATATATATATATATATATATATATATATATATATATATATGTATGTATGAAATATGATATAAATATATAAATCTATAAAAAAAAATTATGCCGCCTTAAGTCACGCCTTAAAAAACGCCGTGGCTTCGCCATGGCTCATAAGGTTTGAGGCTTGGCTTCGCCGCCACGTCACGCCTCACGTTATTTATAACCTTGCTTGGAATAGTGTTTTATGGATCCTTACAAGACATAACATGGACCATATTAGCTTACTAGTCTTGTACAAAACTATTAGAAAGTCTATCACAATATAAAAGGTTCCCAACAAATAGAAATGGCCATCAGTTTTATAATCCTAACATAACTTTTTTATAACACACAACCGAAAAACACAGACACTTTATTCTAGCCTAATAGGTCTTAAACCCTCCAANATATATATATATATATATATATATATATATATATATATATATATATATATGTATGTATGAAATATGATATAAATATATAAATCTATAAAAAAAAATTATGCCGCCTTAAGTCACGCCTTAAAAAACGCCGTGGCTTCGCCATGGCTCATAAGGTTTGAGGCTTGGCTTCGCCGCCACGTCACGCCTCACGTTATTTATAACCTTGCTTGGAATAGTGTTTTATGGATCCTTACAAGACATAACATGGACCATATTAGCTTACTAGTCTTGTACAAAACTATTAGAAAGTCTATCACAATATAAAAGGTTCCCAACAAATAGAAATGGCCATCAGTTTTATAATCCTAACATAACTTTTTTATAACACACAACCGAAAAACACAGACACTTTATTCTAGCCTAATAGGTCTTAAACCCTCCAAAGTAAACGCAATTCAAGGTATACAAACACTTTAGTCTAGCCTATTACGTTTAAACTTAATAAATATTGAAGTATAGAAATTCCAAACACCCCTTGTATTAGGGGTGACAATTTGGGTCATGTCTGAGTTGGCGGGTTTGGGTTAGTGAGTTCAAATATCTCAACTCAAACCTGACAAGATTAGTTACTCGTGTCGAGAAGTTCAACCCTTACCTGAACACGTTTATTAAACGGGTTAGTCGTGTCGTCCCGTTTATGGTATGAATGTGAATATAATGAGACATATTAAATATAATAAGGTGTATTTTAGAAACCGTTTAAGCAACAAGATAAATATTTGACAAAAATACACCGTTGGTCCCTAAACTTTCCAGAAAACATCGCAGGGGCCCCAAAGTTGAGAAAATCATCACATTGCGTCCAAAAGTCGGGTTTTTGAGGCCGATTGCGTCCCTTGACCAGTAATGCTGAGGTCAACGCATGTTTTGAGTTATATTTTGAGGGGCATGATAGTCCAACCACGCCAAACCTGACACTCAACTTGAGGGACCAACGGTGTACTCATATATTGTTACCTTGACCGTATCTTCTATGATACACCCATTAATGTTTGCGCGGGAACCAATAAACCTACACCCAACCATTGACACTTGAGTAACACCCGATCATTTCACTTGCACATTGTCACATAAACCTCTACCGACCACAACCCTCAACAAGCTACCCATATTTGTCCCAAAACCAAAAAAGTGTAACAATGGGAGAGAAGGACCTTAGTATGAAAGCAGTCATGGATGAGATGGTACAATATGTGAAGGCCAAATATGGGGATTATTGGTTGCAAAGAGATGAAATGTCTGATGAGATGTTTGAAGATTTATGCAGATTTACGAAAGAAGCTGAAGTGATGAATGGTTAGTCCATTTTTCTGTATTTGTGATTGACATAGTAAGCATAGCAGTCAATTGTGTCCCTAAATAACCCTATTCTATTTGTAAGAAATCCAAGCAATGTTAGATTCTAGAAAAAAAGGATTATAGCAAACTAAAAGTCTCTGACGATATGATTGACTATGTCATGGCTACTTATGGGAGTAAGTGGGATATAGAAAATGAAATTGCTGATGTGATACTTGAAGACTTGTGGCAAAAATATGGGAATACGGAGGTTTCGAAAGATTAGACTTAATGATTGAAAAGTAGGATAGTAGTAACGGATCAACTCTGATGTCTTTGTGTTTTTGCTATCGTTCCAGATACCAACTCTAAAGGAAAAGAGGTTGATGTTTGCACCCTTGCTCATAAAAATCCAAAAACAAGAAAAAGGGATACGAATGTTTTACTTGGTCTTGTAGCGGCTGTGGGAAGCTCCGGCAAAAAGACGAAAGAGTTGTATGTGCCTTCTCCTAAGGAGCTCAAGTCTCCCACAATGCATATCAAGTCTCCCATCAAAAAGTTCACCTGTTATTTTTAGTTGTTTATGTAATGAAGATGTTAATTTTTTTGGCTTATGATGGTTACTCAAAACGATGGTTCGTAAGATGTATATTTTGATGTATATGGTATAATTAGTTGGTGATGTTTGTATATTTTGATTTTGCTGTTTCCATTTTATCAGTTTGCATTTGCATATGTAGTTTAGGTGGTTGTTTGGAATAACCCATTTTTGATTTATAAAGTCAACATATACCCAAAAATTATTATCCAATTTAACTTATAAAGTCAACAATTACCAAAAAGTTGTTATCCAGTTTGACTTATAAAGTCAACACATAACAACCTGGGATACATCATAACAACCTGCTACATTGCAGCACCCACATAGACAATATTTGATACAACATAAGTGTTACTAATAATCCATTTGAAAACCTAAAGTTATGTAGATAGATTGCATCAAACTTACAAAACATTGTCTATGGACAAACCCATAAGGGTTATCCTACACAGATAGTTACTAAACATTGTCTAAAACCCATATGGTTTATCCGAATCAGGTACTACAAAAGCTGTTTTTAAAAGATCATTCATCCAACTTACAAACATTTTCAAACATTGTCTACGAACAACCATCAGCACACATCAAAATATAAAACTCCTTGTGACCTGTTTGTTTCATCACTTAGAAAGAAGTGGACCATTGAACCTTGACTAAACCCTGCTTCCGCCCTCAACTCCCTGAAACTAGCTAAAGAAACAATTGCCACTTTCCTCTTCACCCCCCCTTGACCAACTAGCATTGTTGTCTCATGTACTTCAAACTATTTCTCTATCCTTTCATGCTTCACAACAGCCACAGAGAACCCATACAAGTTGTACTTCTTCACAAGTTTTGATGGTATATACTGTTACAAAATGTACAAAACTTAGCATTAGTGTGAAATACATAAGTTTTTCCCTCCAAAATATTTTGTCTCCAACTCTCAATAAACCAACATTCACAATAACATTAATCATAACAATTTAACAAATTAGACATATTTTCAAGATACTTACAAGTCGCCCATCTCTCCAAAAGCATGCAGTCATATTTCTGTATAATGCCCTTTCTTCTTGGTCATGGACAGTGTGAAACGTCCAATTACAGATCCAGTTCATCCGACGGGGTTCATAATCTGAATTTAATAATACATAGTTAGTTACAGATAATCAAAAATGTTACACTGATATCATATACTTGATGTAGTTACACTTAATAAAGAAAAACATACCATAGTCATGTGCTTAGTGACAGAGGGCATTCATGGCTACATTTGTACACTATGTCTCCAATGTTGTGATGGCTCCTCCATCATGTTCAAACAACATGGCATTATACTCCTCCCCCGGGACAACCTAAGTAAACACCATCCACTGACCAGCTACCATTTTCATGTCTTGAACCAATCTCAACCAATCATACCCAAACAGGAAGGAGTGGACGTATTGATCATAGACATATTCACTTTCCACTATAACATTGTACTCAGTCGTGTTAGTGGTAACCACGACCGAGTCAGTAGGGGTTGGACCATTCAGATATTTTAGAAAATCTTTCGGCAACAACTGCATAAGCAGAGATGTGTCTGTCACTGGCACTAAACATCTCCAAAACTGAGCACTTTCGGGTTCATAATTGTAACACCCCCAATTTCGTGATACGAAGCGGAATTCAAACTGGGTGTTACTTCATGGCACAACAGTTATAATAATAGAAAACGATCTTCAATTGAGTCGTTTTGAAAGATTTATCATTCGAATTATATAAATATCAGAGTTTACAAAATAAGGTCCCAGTAGTTTCATGGTTTACATAAATAAGTTTTCGAATGATAATAAAATTTATAGCTCTCTTGAATATCTGTGCTCCTCCGTGCCACCCTCGTTCATTATGGACCTGAGATACATGTTTAAAATAGTCAACACAAAGGTTGTGTGATATTCGTAGAGTTTATAGTTAATCAGTTGAACACATAATTTATAGTGTGAGTTATGATCTCACATCTGGTTGTTAAAAACAAAGCAGTTATTATTGCACTAAGCTTATGACAACCAAAACGTTAACAGTTGATTCAATATAATTGTTACAATAGTGGGCCTAGTAGGTAATTTGCCATTATACCTATAGTTCTCAAATAGAGTGCGTTTGTTTGCCTAACCGATCAACACAAACGGGATTCGTCAATCCCGATAGATCTATCTACATTATTCGCGTTCACTCGCTCGTGATTAATGGTTCATGATATAGGGACTTTGAACATGGCAATCGGTTACTTAGTGCCAATAAAACATTCAAATATAGCATACAGTTTCAAAGCAATGTGTTCAGTTTAAAAATAGCATGTATCCCCCCAAGGGTTTGTGAAACAATTAAGTAAAAGAAATTGGGTCTACGA
The DNA here is from genome assembly GCA_014162995.1 of Artemisia annua. Lineage (NCBI taxonomy): Eukaryota > Viridiplantae > Streptophyta > Magnoliopsida > Asterales > Asteraceae > Artemisia > Artemisia annua. Next base: position 145,435 of record LBNU01026271.1, on the reverse strand, counting down.
ACTCATCGTGAGTGATGTAGTGAGTAGTGAAAATGGTAGTCGAGTCGTGAAAGTCTCTACGAGCAACCTATAATAGAATGTTGCGACTTAGGTTTGAATAATGTCTAAGAAAACATAAACGTGCCTATATATGTCTTTATATTGATCATGATGTAGTACTTGGTAGATTGTGTATGTCGTTTTATAGAAACGGTTTATGAAACATGTTTAGTTTATATATCTTGTACTACCGTTTGGGCCATTATAATTCAGAGGTCATGTAGTAAACGTTCGAGTAGTTAGGATACTTTAATTCGTAAATCCAGCAACTCGTCGATACGTTTACCCAAATGAAACCCCTCACATGAAGCTCCCTAGTTTTGTAGTGTTTGATATGGAAAAACATATGTTTTGATCATTTGATTATGTGACATATAGTTTAAGTGGTTAAATGGTTTACAAAGTAAGTTTGGTCATGCTCCATAAGCGGGTTTGATTTGGTTTAGATGCTTAACAAAAGTAGTTTGGTCCTTTGGTTATACAAGCAATTCAAATGGTTTTACAAGTTCTCGTCGTTTTACAAAAGTTACTATTTCGGAGGTCGAATAAACTTAGGAAAGTTTATTATGTCTAGTAAGTATTTAGTTTTGAAAATAACATGGTTCTTAATTATTTCTCAAGTGAAAAACCAAAATTTTGATATTAACAACTTTCTTACCGTTTGAAGCAGAAATATGCCTTCATTTGGTGTTTTCAGACAGAGTTACCTAGCGGTAGAGGTAAAACATCATTCCGAAAAACTTTTGTGTTTTAACTTTTCGATGAATCGGACACGAAGGGCCAAAAAAAATCCGAAATCTAAACAGTAAGCAGTTTGGCAGATTTGGTTTTTCAGTTTCGCTAATTTCTTTTGATCATATCTTTTGACTCGTGTGTACGTTTTGGGTGATTCAAATTGCTACGTTTTTCTTATAAGATCTTCTATAACAGTAGGTTATTTATCCAAGGTCATCGCTATTCTAGTATGGTCATTTTTTTATAGCATAAGACACTAGTTTACTTGTTCACTTACATAAGTTAACATATAAGCTTTTTCAACTTGTTTTAAGGGTTTTGTACATCATGAATTCAATATAATGACCATATATAGCATGGATTAAGTAGTAGAAATATGTAAATGATGTTGAGCAAGAGTGGGGGTTAGTCTTTCTTACAACTTTTGGCTTTCTATAAGGAAGGAATATCAAGGAGTTAGAACTAGGACTTTGATTAAGCAATTTCTCCACACTTCTAGCAATCCTTCTACACCCTTGTATTCTTGAAGGACTTTGTGTTGAGATCTTAGGTGACTTGAGTAGATTTAAACTCAAGAGGATCACCTAAACTTGCAAGGAATTTGATGTAGTTTACATATAGCTTGAATTCTCTTGGATAATACTTGAAGTAGAAGTTGAATGAGATGTGTGTTTGTGTTTGTTATGTTGTGAACGACTAAAAGGGTGGGGGAGGGGGTTTTATAAGGCCTTGGTTAGTCAAAGGAGGTGATAAATCACATGAGTCATCTTCCTTAATAGCTAAGGGAATGTATGTGTCATTAGATTAAGCATAACTTAGACATTAAGTTATTATAGGTGTAGAGATCTTGGACAAGGCTAACAAAACCATGCCAAGTGCCTGTATGACTCATATAAATGCCACATAGGGCTGGATTTGAGGAGGTTAAGAGTTTTAGACATTTATCTTGCCTTTACGGAGTGAGTTTTGGTCCCGGTAATCGCTAACGGTAAGTCTTTAAGTCACGAAACTTAAAACCGGGTATCCTAAAAATATTAAACTTATAAATTTGTTAAAACTTATAAATATAATGTATATTAGCACATTAAATGAGTGATAAGTTTTATCAGGGTGCTTAATTGTCATAAAAACCTAAAACCGTTAGGCTTAAAACACGTAAAACGCAAAACCGAAAAAATGTAAAATTCCAAAACTCTTGAAAATGTCATATGATGTGAAAAATACATATTTCTCTTGTTTGTAATGTTGTATGGACATATCGGGATGCCTAAATGTCATTTAAACCTAAACGAAAAATTAAGACACAGTTTCGTGAAATTTGCGAAAATGATTTGACGAGTGTCAAACTCTTGGGTTATCATGAAAATAGACTAACTTATAAGAATGTAGAATAAAATTTTTGAGAGTGAATAGTGAAAGTGAATAGTATGTGTGAATAGTAAAAGTGAATAGTAACCCAAAAATGCGAATTGTTACCTACCCCTTAAAGGGAATTTCGTCCCAGAATTCAGTGTGTGTTATTTGTTGGTGAGGAGTTTAGGAAAAAGTGTGGGTATATGTGTCAAATTCTGATCTGCACATTCGCAGGTGACGTCAGAATTGCTTATGAGACTTCATTGTAGCTTAACGATAGGAATTTCATTCTATGTCAATAATTTTATTTCCTAGTCCAAAGTTTTGACTAGTTGTTTGGTGAAATGTAATTGTGAATTTCTTTTGGTGGACTATTGAATGTTTTTGATTGATAATTCAAGGTTCTAGTCATAGAATGGGTTATGTATTGTACTGAGCTTTCGATGGTGGCTCAAGTTTATATGCTAACGATTTAGTTCTTTGCTAAAATCTTATAAAGTTCAATATACCTTACGTTTGGCATTTCTTATTTACTAAAACTAATCATACCCTATCGTATAGAGACTTTCAACCAAAACCTTAATTCTTAACATGGGATTTTGAAAGTTAATGCCTTAAATATGCGTAACTTTTCTGGTGATAGTGTGCGGCATACAGTATGATATTTGTATGGGTTCCCTCAGTCATTTTTGTGTGTAATCTCTGAACATCTTAGTCCAGTAAATGGTTGACTGACACTTTCGTCTATATAATACCTTAAACAGAATAGTTTTGTTGCTTTGTTAAGGTAAATGTTGTTAACCAAAGGTGTATGCTATTGCTGATGTGAACTGGTTTGTGATAATTGTTGTTGTAGGAAGTCTAGCTAGTGGCAAGTGGTTATCCAAACCGTTTCCAAAATCGATTATGTCTTAGGTAGTTTCGGGATGAAGGCCATATCGTATAGGGTCTACGTCAACTAGTGTTTGAAGGAAATGCGATACTGTGAAATTTTACATACTAACTTATCTTATGCATGTATGGAATCTGATACAGGTAATGGTGTGATATGTTGATGAACAAAAAAAATGTATAGTGTACGGTTATCATTACTCTTAGGTAGAGATGTCAAGTTTGCTTCAAAATCTTAAAAAGATTTTAAAGGATTATGACGAAATAATATTCTTAGGACCTAAACAGGCTTGTAGAATAAAGAGAAGAATTGATGACTATCCCAAGATAGTAGTTTGGATTATCTTATGTATGAAAACTTTCAAGAGTGAGATCGAGTAGTATAAATAAGGTCTTAAGATTTTTGTTGAGTGGTAAGACACTATCGTGTCTTTAGATCTCTTTAACGAATTCTAGTAATTATCGGGTTCGAGTTCATACTTATGTCATTTCGGATACAAATAAGCCCACTTATTTATAATTCTTTATTTACATAGATAGGCGTCCCAAACAATGTAAATAAAGGAATATAAACTTATGGTTCGGTGATTTACAATTTCTTTATTTATATGAAAAGGCATCCCAATCCATTTAAATAAGGACATTATAAATCATCCTACTTAAGAATTCCCGGCACAACATTCATACTTAGCCTGTGAGTAACAGGGTAGTGTATTACGAGATGATACTGGTGTTCCAAAAGAACGAAATGAATATTCACACATATCTTCGAAGATGGAGAGTAAGATAATTGGGGGAAGTCAACATGGTGTTCAAAGTAGTTGGTGAGCACATAGTTTGAGAATAGGAGAGACGATTATGCAACTCACAATGTCTAAGGATGTAACAGAGTCCACTGTAGGACTTACAGTGTCTGAGGATGTAATAGAGACCACTGTAGGACTTACAGTGTCTGAAAATGTAATAGAGACCACTGTAGGACTTACAGTGTCTGAGGATGTAATAGAGACCACTGTAGGACTTACAGTGTCTAAGGATATAATAGAGACCACTATAGGATTTACAGTGTCTGAGGATGTAATAGAGACCACTGTAGGACTTACAGTATCTGAGGATGTAATGGAGACCACTGTAGGACTTACAGTGTCTTAAAAAATGAATGAGACCATTGTATAAATTACAATGTCTGGGAAATAGGAAAGACCATTGTAATTAGTTACAAATGTCTTGGAGGAAGTTTCGTAATCCTAAAATGCACGAGTAGATACATGATCGGGAAAATACGGTTGTGCCATAATGCCTTGGAATAGGCATACGTAAATATGTTTAGTACATCGTTTATATGGAATGATCGAAAGTATGTCGAGTGTGTATATATCAATATACTAGTATGTTCGTGTAGCATAACATGCCTAAAAGTCACATAATTGTCTTGAGGATGAAAGGCACGGAGAGGGAAAGGCTATAAAATGTTTTTATGAAAAAGCAGTTATAATTTAGGTCTCATATAGACCCGTTTCTCTATATCTATAGCTCTGATACCAATCTGTAACACCCCCAATTTCGTGATATGCAGCGGAATTCAAACTGGGTGTTACTTCATTACACAACAGTTATAATAATAGAAAATGATCTCCAATTGAGTCGTTTTGAAAGATTTATCATTCGAATTATATAAATAACAGAGTTTACAAAATGAGGTCCCAGTAGTTTCGCGGTTTAAATAAATAAGTTTTCGAATGATAATAAAATTTATAGCTCTCTTGAATATCCTTGCTCCTCCGTGCCACCCTCATTCATTATGGACCTGAGATACATGCTTAAAACAGTCAACACAAAGGTTGTGTGATATTCGTAGAGTTTATAGTTAATCAGTTGAACACATAATTTATAGTGTGAGTTATGATCTCACATCTGGTTGTTAAAAACAAAACAGTTATTATCGCACTAAGCTTATGACAACCAAAACGTTAACAGTTGATTCAATATAAATGTTACAATAGTGGGCCTAGTAGATAATTTGCCATTATACCTAGATTTCTCAAATAGAGTGTGTCTGTTCGCCTAACCGGTCAACACAAATGGGATTCTTCAATCCCGATAGATCTATCCACATTATTCGCAATCACTCGCTCGTAATTAATGGTTCATGATATAGAGACTTTGAACATGGCAATCAATTACTTACTGCCAATAAAACATTCAGATATAGCATACAGTTTCAAAGCAATGTGTTCAGTTTAAAAATAGCATGTATCCCTCCCAAGGGTTTGTAAAACAATTAAGTAATAGAAAGTGGGGCTACGAACTAGTGAGTAGTGAAAATGGTAGTCGAGTTGTGAAAGTCTCTAAGAGCAACCTATAATTGAATGTTGCGACTTAGGTTCGAACAATGTCTAAGAAAACATAAACGTGCCTATATATGTCTTTATATTGATCATGATGTAGTACTTGGTAGATTGTGTATGTCGTTTTATAGAAACGGTTTATGAAACATGTTTAGTTTATATATCTTGTACTACCATTCAGGCCATCATCATTCAGAGGTCATGTAGTAAACGTTCGAGGAGCTAGGACACTTTAATTCATAAATCCTGCAACTCGTCGATACGTTTACCCAAATGAAACCCCTCACATGAAGCTCCCTATTTTTTTAGTGTTTGATATGGAAAAACATATGTTTTGATCGTTTGATTATCTGACATATAGTTTAAGTGGTTAAATGGTTTGCAAGGTAAGTTTGGTCATGCTCCGTAAGTTGGTTTGATTTGGTTTGGATGCTTAACAAATGTAGTTTGGTCCTTTGGTTATACACGCAATTCAAATGGTTTTACAAGTTCTCGTCGTTTTACAAAAGTTACTATTTCGGAGGTCGAATAAACTTAGGAAAGTTTATTTTGAATGAAGATTGTTATTTTATAAAGTTTATTATGTCTAGTAAGTATTTAGTTTTGAAAATAACATGGTTCTTAATTATTTCTCAAGTGAAAAACCAAATTTTTTATATTAACAACTGTCTTACCATTTGAAGCAGAAAACTGCCTTCATTTGGTGTTTTCAGATAGAGTTACCTAGCGTTAGACGTAAAACATCATTCCGGAAAACTTTCGTGTTTTAACTTTTCCATGAATCGGACCGAAGGGCCTCAAAAAAAATCCAAAATCTAAACAGTAAACAGTTTGGCAGATTTGGATTTTTAGTTTCGCTAATTTCTTTTGATCATATCTTTTGACTCGAGTGTCCGTTTTGGGTGATTCAAATTGCTACGTTTTTCTTATAAGATATTCTATAACAGTAGGTTATTTATCCAAGGTCATGGCTATTCTAGTTTGGTCATTTTTTTATAGCATAAGACACTAGTTTACTTGTTCACTTACATAAGTTAACATATAAGATTTTTCAACTTGTTTTAAGGGTTTTGTACATCATGAATTCAATATGATGACCATATATAGCATGGATTAAGTAGGAGAAATATGTAAATGATGTTGAGCAAGAGTGGGGGTTAGTCTTTCTTACAACTTTTGGCTTTCTATGAGAAAGGAATATCAAGGACTTAGAACTAGGACTTTGATTAAGCAATTTCTCCACACTTCTAGCAATCCTTCTACACCCTTGTATTCTTGAAGGACTTTGTGTTAAGATCTTAGGTGACTTGAGTAGATTTAAACTCAAGATGATCACCTAAACTTGCAAGGAATTTGATGTAGTTTACATATAGCTTGAATTCTCTTGGATAATACTTGAAGTAGAACTTGAATGAGATGTGTGTTTGTGTTTGTTATGTTGTGAACGACTAAAAGGGTGGAGGAGGGGGTTTTATAAGGCCTTGGTTAGTCAAAGGAGGTGATAAATTACATGAGTCATCTTCCTTAATAGCTAAGGGAATGTATGTGTCATTAGATTAAGCATAACTTAGACATTAAGTTAGTATAGGTATAGAGATCTTGGGCAAGGCTAACAAAACGATGCCAAATGCCCTTATGACTCATATAAATGCCACATAGGGCTGGAGTTGATGAGGTTAAGAGTTTTAGACATTTATCTTGCCTTTACGGAGTGAGTTTTGGTCCCGGTAATCGCTAACGGTAAGTCTTTAAGTCACGAAACTTAAAACCGGGTATCCTAAAAATATTAAGCTTATAAATTTGTTAAAACTTATAAATATAATGTATACTAGCATATTAAATGAGTGATAAGTTTTATCGGGGTGCTTAATTGTAACACCCCCAAAAATTTGTTTAACAGCGGAAGACTTAATTGGGTGTTACGTAGAGGATCACAGTCATAATTATAGAAAATGACTCAAAGAGATGTTTTTAAGTTCATATTGGTGTTTTGAAAGTGACTGTTTATTTATGTTACACCCCCGACACGAAGGTCAAATGCCCATTCCATGCCTCCTGAGCTTGCTTCAATTACCTGAGATACATACTAAACGTCAACAAAATTGTTGAGTGAATCTATAGCGTTTATAGTTAAAATCAGATGAACACACTCAAGTATTTCACAAGTAGATAGTAGTTTGTTCCGTATGCTTATTGCCATAAGTCTCATGAACACAACGTTAACAAGTATGTGAGCCGTGCAATGGCATCAACACAGTAATAGTTTCCCTTGGGGAGGAGTTTGCCAGTTCTCCTAGTGTATCAAATAATAGTGCATTTGTCTACCAAGTGCCGGCTAGAACAAATGGGTCTGTCAAGCACCAATAGATCTATTCACAGTTATTCGCGTTCACTCGCAAGTGACTAAGGTTCATGATAGAAGGGACTTTCAAGTTGGCATGGTGTCTTATGCAATATTTAGTTAGCATACAATGGTGGAAAATACTTGATCGAAACTGTGTTCATATAGTGTAGCATGTATCCCACCCACATAGTTTGTAAAACATGTAAAAAGTGTGGGACTATAGACTCACCTCGAATGAGTGTGTAGGTAGGCAAACAAGTAATGTCAAGTGCAACTGGGGAATGGCTCCAACACGCAACCTGGATAATATGAGAAACCTCAGTTTCTTGTGGTAAGGTGGTTTGTAGTTGTGTGCAATGCTTAAAGTTCCAAAGCATTATTGTATTTAATATCACGTTGTTAATAAGTCGTGCCAGACTTATAGAGTTGTGTTACCCTCGCAGGGTAAAGTGTTTCAGTGGATTGAGTGTTCATTATGTTCCATGATCTTGGTGAAAGTTTACTCCATAACCCTTAAGGTTTCCAAAGGTTTACACTTTAAACCTTAATAGTGAAACTTTACAGTTTCAGTCCTTGAGCTTGGTGAAAGTGACATATTAGTATAATATGTGAAAGGTGATCTTTTGTTATCTAGTTAGTTCTCAAATATTCACTTGATTTCGAGCTGTATATATATATATATATATATATATATATATATATATATATATATATATATATATATATATATATATATATATATATATATATATATATATATATATATATATATATATATATATATATATATATATATATATATATATATATATATATATATAAATATATATATATATATATATATAGGGAAGGGATCAGGTACATTTTTGGGTTTTAGTGCGGATGGTACGGACGAACCTCAGCCATTCATCTAGTCAACCATAAGAAAAAGACGGAGTGGCAGGATCGTAAATATCACGACTTTTTTTTAAATTGTAAATATCACAATAGCTTTTTTATTGAAAAAAAATCAAAAAAATCTAAAAAAATTAAAAAAATAAAGAGGATAACAAATTATTAATAATCGCTGAAAAAATGTTTCAAAAGAGAAAGAAAAGAGTCGTTTCTCATCATTAAAGTTATTGTGGACTGGATGTAGCCGCATCTAATGTTGACTTTTTTACAAAAGTCGAAAATGGGGCTGATTATCACGATGAAGCCTTTGCTTTTAATTAAAGGGATTTTAATATCACAATAACTTTGTTTAATAATCGCCCGCCCCTTAAAGAACTTTTTCTTAACGAAAAATTGGTTTAATATCACATAACGTTTATCTTGTGGTTTTGGTTATATCATGGTTCATGGTTATCACCTGGTCACAAAAGCTCTCAGTGATCACGGTTGGTTGATGATATCACGTTTTATAAAGTATCACACGTTGCATAATATCGTTGAATATCACATAATTATCTGCTTTCTTAATATCAGAATTAATTTTGCTGTAGATGGGGGGATGAGCCGTAATCTCTTCGTTAATCCCCCATCGTGAATAAAAAACAGTTGATATTAAGTTGTTGTTTTATAAATATCAAAGTAACTTTTTAGGTAAATATTGTTGGGAATATCACAGTAGAACTCGGGATACATATTGTAAGATCGTGGTAGGACTCATAATCACGGGAAAACACAAAAAGTGCTCAGAATAAATCTGGAAAAAGAGATAAAAAAAAATGAAATAAGACAACAATGGTAAGTGGCCTCCGAAAAGGAAAAAAATTAAAAAAATCATGTGTGCTGGAGAGGTCAAGAGTTGGTACCGCGATACATAGGCGGCGTGTGGTGTGATGTGTGTGTGATCTAGATCTAGATCAGATCTGGATGGACGGTCCAGATCTGTCCGGTACCGTCCGCACTAAGAATCCAAAGTACCGCACGTGATCCTCAGTCTGATAGTATATATAGTATTATATATAGTTCTATATAGTTATATAGGTATATATATAATATGTATATATATATAGCCGTACTATATGATTAGTTGATATATATATATATGAGTATATAGTATATAATATATAGCAGCTATTATCCGTATCGATGTAAGTATTATATTAAATGTAGTTGATTATAGAATTTGTGGGTAGAGTAGATATATTTGGATAAATCATATTATTTATAGTTAGCGCGATATGCGGCCGTTGCATGAGCGTTATTGTATGGATTCGTCACGGACCCAGCCAATACGCAGCCATACGATGGTGGGCCGTTATAATAACATGTCGTAGCCCATGCGGCCCACGAATGCGAAGCTTTACTAAAAACCCACAACAAGTGGACTGCTCGAGCCCACAGAGGGCCAAGCCAACACGGTTACGCCTTGGGTATAGATAGTCTCCTCATTCTTTGGAATAGGATATCCGGGAACAACAAGGACTTGGGGAACACGGGAAACCATCTAGGGTGTTCGTGTGTATAAATAGAGGTCCCCTAGGTCCTCTACAGGTACGATACATAACCCTAATTCACAAACCCTTTACCTAAACTCGATTACTTACTCTCACGCCGGAGGATAATCGGGGGAAACAATCCCTCGATAAGCCTAACGGTGTTTCTTGTTTTTCTTAGTGCGCAGGTTCGAGGCACTAAATACCCGAATTGGTACTCAAGCCAAGCCTTGCCCAACTTTTGCATCAACAGTCGTCAAGTAAAACATACGTTAAATATTTTATTTAACAAAAAGTGGTAAAATGTTATAAGTTTATTAACTTATAAAAGTTTTTAGAAATATGCTAAGTGGTGCAAAGTCTAGGGGTTGAAACTGCCACGTTGTGAAAGTCACAAAAATAACAAAAAATTGCAAAACTGCCTGTGCTTAGTTTCGAACTTGTGACCGCTTTCAATCCAAACGTTACAACCAATTGAGCTATTGGTATCATGTGTTACTCTTTGTTATTCAAGTATAATTAACATTGTTTCAACAGTTTAGAATTGTTATAAATTTTATTTGAAAACATACTGAGGTCGTGGGTTTCCATTTATTAACGTGAAGCAAAAGTTGGTTCATGGGTTACGGCCGTGAGTGATTTATGTGAGCTTGTGTGTATGCTTTAATCTTAACTAGGGATTATAAATAGAAAGCTTAGGTGCTTCGTGTGTGTTATAAATGTTTCAAGTACTCGAAATATTTACCAAGTGTTTGGAAATACTTACGACACCACAAGGGTGGGATGAAACGTGTCTGTGGGACTCGGTGTGCATGTGAGGTCTTCGTGACATATCTATTTCACAACAACGGATTGAGAGTGACTTTTCTACGTCCTTGATTTTACTACAAGTTCAGCTCCTCCTCTCGTCCAAGCCACGGTATGATAGGCGACTTAGAGTGTTTTGTATCTCATGTGTTTGTGTTTTGTTTCGTATAGCAGAAAAACAAAGTGAGGGTCTCGTTTGGTTTTGTTAACGCGAACCACAGAAAGAGAACAAAGAGATTTGAAGGTTGTGTAGGTGTATGCATGATAGTTTTCTTATTCAAATAATTTTACAAGTTGGGAGATAAGTTGAGGGAACCAAACGAATATAAGATAGGATACATATTCGATTGTGATAAAGTTTTCCTGGGGATATTTTTGACATAACGTCAAATGGGTCAAGTGGGAAAAGGGAAGTTGATTTGTTTAATATTCATGGTCTCGTTTGGTTTGTATGGTACGTCACAGAAACAAAAGAAAAGAGTAAAGGCCACATGGGTGTGTGGATAAATATATAGCTCGAGTGTAGTACTTATCATAAGGGTTAGTTTGGTTCGTAGCATGGTGTTCATGGATAGAGACCAAGGGAGTTTGAAAGTTGTGTTTTAATTAGGTGAAGGTGTGAAACATTTTTGAGGTCTCGGTTTTGAATGGATAAACAAATGGACCGAATTAGCATTTTATTCAAGTGTTCATGTGAAATACTATTGGGTGTCACGTGGGTTTTCATGGCATGGAAAAGTATACCATTTGGTTTAAGGGTTTGTGTACTCCATGGGTTCAAGACAATATATTACGTGACCAAATGTGACCAAATTAAATAGTTATGAGTCGAGTTCATTGTTGTGAGACCTTGTGAACTTAGAGAAGTGTTTAGCATTGGTCATTTAGCTTGCCATGCATAATAGTGGATTTCCAATAGGTTTAGGAGGTCTCATGCAAGCTTGTGCGAGTTATGTAAACTTATTGAGTACGTTTGTAAATATATCGAGACACAAGAGAAAAGTTAGGGCACGTTCTTGAGTTGGGAGACTTGTGAGTTGCTTAGGAGCACTTAGGAATTCTTTTGAGAGGTTTTGGAACTTAATGGAACCAATAGAAACGCGTTTTATACCATGTGGTTAAAGTTGGGCACGTTATGGGGTTGTTGTGACCTCGTTAAACTTTGCCATTACTTTACTGTTCATTTATACGTATGAGGTTGAGATATAAGTTGATCTTGATTCTTTCGATGGTGAACAATGAGTGGGTGCCTTCAGTGAATATTATATTATATTCTGTAGTTGTGGGGCCCACGGGGATGTAATCCAGTTACGTGGAAGTTGTGGGTCCCATAAGTGTGTATTATAACTCGTATTTATATTATAGGGTCCACTGAGGTGAAACCTCATATGTGGGTATTGTGAGTTCCACTGAGATGCCAACCTCATATGTGGGAGTTATGAGTGCAAAGTGTTGCACTTGTGATCAAAACTGATCCATAGTTACGGTGTGCCTTGTCCAGGTCATTGTGGGTTGCGTGTGAGCTCATTCATGGTAAGTGTGAATCACATAGCACATAATGATTCAGAGTTGCATAGTGTAAACAAAAGTTTAAAATTTTTGCCTAAAAGTGGGTGCATGAACAGTAACATACAATTATTTCATGATTAGTGGTTGTTAATAACTGGGGTTTTTCACAGGATATTACAGTACCTACCCATCATTCAAATTCCGTCTCGGAATTTAAGTTTGTGTTGTGTCATGGGGGTTCTCGGGAAACAAGTGCGTGTATTTGGCGCGGATTTTGTCTTCGCGCTCCCATGTATACTCGGGTCCTCTTTGAGAGTTCCATCGAACTTTGACGATGGGTATGCGGCTGTGTTTCAATCGTTTCACTTCACGGTCCATAATCTCTATGGGTTCTTCCGTGAAGGCAAGTTTTTCATCAAGCTGAATTTCTTTCAGCGGTATTACCAGTGTTTCGTTAGAAAGATACTTTATGTTTGAAATGTGAAATACGTTGTGCACACGGCTGAGTTCTTCTGGTAATTCAAGTTTATAAGCCACAGGACCAATCCTTTCGAGGATCTTGAATGGTCCAATGTATCGGGGGTTTAGTTTTCCGCGCTTTCCAAAGCGGGCGGTTCCTTTCCAAGGTGATACTTTCAACATGACCCTGTCTCCAACCTGAAATTCCATTGGTTTTCTTCTCACGTCAGCATAACTTTTCTGCCTATCTCTGGCAGCTTGCAACCGTTGTCTGATCTTAATGATCTTTTTAGTTGTTTCAAGAATCAGGCCTCTTACCTCGACTCAACAAATAGGAGGTTTGCACTTCCGATCATACAGTGCTTCAAACGAGGTTGCTTTGAGGATTTGTGCTGGGTGTGGCGAACAAATCGTCATTCTCAACGATTGGATTTAGAGGAGTTTAATACGTTCCATTCTGCTTAAAGCATTTGCTATACGTTTGCCTTACCTGGGTGGTTGCGAATCTCGCAATCATATTCACTAAACAGCTTTAATCGCTTAAGTTATTTCAAGTTCAATTCATCCTGATCAAGGGTATGTTGAGGGCTTTTGTGATCGGTGAAAACCGTGCACTTGGTGCCATATATGTAATGTCTCCATATCCTAGGAGCAAATACTACTGTCCCTGATTTCAGATCATGAGTCACAATACATTATGAACCCTTTGCTACCTTCTGGTAGTGATAGATAGGTGTTTCACAGAGTTTCTGCTTCAGGAGTTGGAAAGTTGACTCCTGTTTCTCTTTCTACGCATGCTTCTTGTATTAGTGGTGGGTGTAAACGCACAAGTTCTTATAAGGTGTCAATCCCAAATCAACGTACGTATGGTCACATATGTCCACCTGTGTCGTGACGCATTTATAATTACGTTGGCCACCATAATTATAATTGCCTCCTTTCACACGTGTACATATTACCAAACACACATAGCTCGGCAGTTGATGTTTCTTAGATGGATAGTCGCACTATCATCCATTCCTAAGCGGTGGAGGAGCGAGTGGTGTGCGTGAAGAATTTCTATTCTCACGGTTAACTTGTCTTGGGAAAGAATCTCATTTTGAATGAAGATTGTTATTTTCATCATGTTTGACATAAGAATGGTTCACAACCTCTTGTTTTCTAAAAATATGTGCGGGTAACCTACCCGTCATTCAAAGGTGTTTGCTAGTGACAGATTTTTAACAGTGGTGGTTTCCGTCAGAAATTTGATGAATGTAGAGAAAGTTGCTGAACTTCTGCTTTTGTAGATAATGAATCAGTTTGTTTGTGACAAGATTTATAATTAACTGCTCCCAGCATAACATGATCCCTTCTGAATTAGACATAGGTAATTAGGCTATGTATAATTTAGGAACGATGATGTAATACTCGGTTTAGTTGTTGTAACTCTTAGTGTGTTAAACAAATTCAATCCACGCCTTTCACAAAATGGCGATTTAAAGAAGTGAGGAAGAAGATATCACCAACTTAGTACAACATAGTACTGTGTTCTTCAAAATTTTAGATGGTATTCAGCGTGTTGTCTTTCTAAAATGACTCCTTAAGCGACTTTCGCAAGACAGCAAGAGAGTCGGTTCACATCACAGTAGTCATTTTTTGGTGGGATGTCCGAGTATCAATCTCTGGGGTGGTAGTAGAATAGCTTGAAATACTATCTGTGGGAGATGTTCTAAAATACGTGAGTGAATCTTATTGTGTGGTGGTAGTCCACAATCTGTCAAGAATGAGTCTATACTTAGGTGTGATTATACAAAGCAGTCAGTCTCTTGACATTGCGCTCATGTCTCGTCGTCTCGCTGTTTCCCAGTACTTTGGTTCCTGGCACTGATTTTCGCAGTGCCCTTTTCTTTCCACTTCCGAAACATGTAACAATAGTCTTGCCCTTGCAATTCCTAGCAAGGTGTCCCATCTTTTGACAGCTTCTACACTTATCAAGACGTTGGCCGGGGTGGTGTAGCTTGCATTGGTCGCATAGTAGTTGGTTCTCAACTTAAACCATGTCCCTTTTTGGTGTAACAACATATATCTCAGCGACGTTTCTGTCGTCTGCTCTGTTGTTGATGTTAATTTAGGTGTGGGGTTGGTTTTCATTATTATAACTTCCTTGATGGTTTCCCATTTCCTTTTGTTGTTGTTGTAGTGGTGGTTGCTGTTGTTGATACTTCGAGCAACTCTGGGCTCGCAAAACTTGACCCATCCCATAGTGTGTCATACGTATGACTTCGTACATCGAAGTTGGCTTGGATGAGACGACATGCTGTCGAATTTTTCGGGGAAAGTCTCTGGATGTACTTCTCAAGTTTCTCGTGTTCGCATTCTATCATATGGGGCATACCATGCCAGCTCGTAGAAGCGAGTGGTGTACTTGAGGATATCGTTTCCCTTCATAGTTAAGTCCTAAATTTCTTGTTCCATTGCCCGCAATTTGTATCTCGAACANCGAAGTTGGCTTGGATGAGACGACATGCTGTCGAATTTTTCGGGGAAAGTCTCTGGATGTACTTCTCAAGTTTCTCGTGTTCGCATTCTATCATATGGGGCATACCATGCCAGCTCGTAGAAGCGAGTGGTGTACTTGAGGATATCGTTTCCCTTCATAGTTAAGTCCTAAATTTCTTGTTCCATTGCCCGCAATTTGTATCTCGAACAGTATTCTGTAATCATCAACCTTCGCAGGTTACCCCAAAAGATTTAGTGAGCAGCGCTAACTCCTACTTCTTGGACATAGGTGTGCCGCCATCCTAGGGTACAACCCTGAAATGTGCAAGTGGCAAACTTAATTCTGTCGTCCTTGGGGCAATTTTTCACATTGAAATATGTGCTCTACTCCTTCGATTCCTTTACACAGTCTTATGGCGCCTTCAGTTCTGTTAAAAGTGTGAGGATTTCATTCCAAGAATTTCTTGTGGGTAAGATTATGAATTTCAGGTGCAGCATTTTCCTCTTCTTCGCCTACAGCTGATACAATTTCTTCTGGAGCATTGATTACCTTCATCTCTTATTTGGTGAGGGTTGTGGTTATGTCTTTAAAATGGTCTGCTTGTGGAGGGTTTGGGTACTCATTGTTTGTAGTGTAACTCCATAAACACCATAGAAGTTATATCATGATAAGGACTTGATTGATAACTAAGGTCATGATGCTTATAAATGTATATCTATCCGGGGTAATCTAAGATGACATCTTGTAATAGCACAATCACTATCATAAAGTGGGTCTACAATTGGTTGGATTGTTCCGCAAACATGGAAGTCAATTACAAACGTCCTTGTAGAGTCTACTATCTAAGACTCTCAGTTTGGTGATATAGTGATTGAAAACTTCGAATGAAAGGCTAGTCTAAACATAATCCATTGTTTTTCCTGAGTGGGTCCTTGATAGTGATATGTAACACCCCCATTTTCACGGTTCGCAGCGGATTTAGAGTTGGGGTATTACTTCATGGGATCACAGTTACAGTAATAGAAAACGACTCGAAAAGAGACGTTTTTATAAATATGTTATCATTCATTAAAATATCAGAGTTTTATTTAAGTGAGGTCCCGTGAATCTAGGTGTGAAATAGTGTGAGAATGATAACAAGATTGAAAGTCCTCCGGTTTCAGTGCCTCCTCCTGCCATGACTCCATAATGACCTAGGATACATGCTTAAAAAGTCAACACTAGGTGTTGAGTGAGAATCATAGGTTTAGGTGTTAGTGAATACAAGTTCCCTGGGCTACGTTGTTACACCCATCTAGGAAAATGTTGTGTGTGTGATAATTGTGATGCATGCACAATTATCAGGAGTGGGGTACGTTGCACTAAGCTCATGAACCACACCTTAACAATCCGGGTCATGTGGGCTGCAGACCCAACATGAGGGGATGGGAAGGATAACTTGCCAAAGTTAATCCTTCAGTGGGTTCAAGTATAGTACTTATTGGTACCACCCAGTGAGGTGTTAATACCAACGGGAGTTGTCAGACTCCAATAGATCTATCAACTATACTCGCGTTCGCGTGGGTAAAATATCCCAAACGATTAGATTCATGAATTTTGGTTTTGTAGTGGTGGCAGTTTGTTTACTCGTGCAACAACCAAAGAAAAAGACTTCTATTCGGTTTTAAGTAAAGCAAGTAGCATGTATCCCCCTCACAGGGTTTGTAAAACATTTAGAAAGCGTTTAAAAAGTGTGAGGCTATGAAAACTCACCTGGGCTTAGGGAATTCTAACTAGTGTAAAGAGTGACTTGGAAACTAGACTGCCTTACTCACGTATCCTAATGTTGTTGTTGTTGTTGTAGATGTATGTCAAGCTTTAGTTGTTTAGTTTATGTTTCTTGAGTAATTATTCTTAGGGTTTTTAGAGTTTTAGATATAACATAACACCGTTCAGGCCATCATAATTCAGAAGTATAAGACTCCTCACATGAAGCTCCTTACTATTGTATTATGTTATCAACATAATACCATTCGGGCCATCGTAATTCAGAAGTTAATACTTCTCACATGAAGCTCCTTACTATTGAGTCATGTTGTTATTAGGGTTTAGTTATAACATAACACCGTTCGGGCCATCATAATTCATAAGTATATGCAATAATCGTTTGAGGAGTCAGGGCACTTTAAATCGTAAACCCAACAAACTCGTCATAACGAAATATCCACATAGTACTCCTCACATGAAGCTCCCTAGTATTGCGTTATGTTTCTAACTTTAAAAATAGATTTGCTATATATATGAAATAGTTTACTTTATATCCTTTAAGTTTAGTATATTTACCAAATCTACCCTAGACTTATAATACTTATATTACTTAGGTTTATAACTATCTAGACTTAACACTATTAGTCCCTATACTTATATATTTTAGAAAAATGACAGAAATGACCCTTGGACTTATTAGTTTTCTATATTTACCCTTTATACCCTTATCTTTATAACTTTTGCAAAACTAGTCCTTTTAAGTTTATAACTACTTAACTTTTTATCCTAAGGTTTTATAACTTTGCAAAAAGGGTCCTTATACTTATAACTTCTAAGAAATGTAAAAAATAGTCCCTAGACTCTATATTTTCAGAAAATTACCATATATACTCCTATGCATGGAAAATTTTGCAAAACTAGTCCTAATTCCATGCAAACTATATTTTTATGAAACAAAAAGGTTTCCTAGCTTATGTTTAACTAGTTTTAGCTTATCTAAGTTACCTAAGTCATATTTTAGCTTATGTAAAAGGCTTATATTATATATTTAGGGTTTAATCTATAATTAGGGTTTTAAAAAGTAAACTAGCAAATGATTATGACCAAGGCTTAGGCAAGGGATCATATGGGTTCTAAGGCATCCTATATCTATCCTAAGACTAAACTAAAGCTACTAGATGAAAAGTTAAAGTTTACCTAGGTCGTGGAAAGGGTAACGAGGGTTTAGGGTTTTCTAGGGCTTCTCTCGACTCAAACTCAAACTCGACACAACCAAGGCCTTGCTACACGATCTCTAGGGCTTCTAGGGACTTAGTACTATAGAATGTATGGGTGGTAAAGAAGAGAAGAGGTGTGGAGAAGAAATGAGGGAGGAGGGGGGGTATTTATAACCCGATAAGAAGTAGCGAGCTAGAAATGGGTGTGGATGTGTCGTGTAGGGGAGGGATGGAGTAAGCAAGGCTAGGGGAGGTCGTGGAAGGTCTAGAGGTGACAAGGACGAGCTATGGTGGTAGCTAGGGGGCTGTAGAGGCCGGTTGTGGTGGAGGAGAGCCGAGGGAGGCGGTTTGGTGGAAGTAGCTTACAAGGAGGTGATGAACCTCCTTGCTTGGGTGCTTGGAGGTGCTTGTAAGCTGCTAGGGTGTTTAGTGATGGTTTAGGGTGATTAGGGGTGGATTAGTGGTGGATTAGGGGTGGATTAGTGGTGATTAGTGGTGGTTTAGTGATGATTAGTGATGGTTAAGAAAAGTAGGTGATGCACCTACTTTTATGGGTGCTTGTAAGGTGTTAGGGTGCTA
>LBNU01026271.1:31653-126439 GCA_014162995.1 Artemisia annua | reverse complement strand
GGATAGTCTAGACCTAATTCTGGGAAGTTATGACTTAGTTATGGTTTTATGCCTAAGGGAGTTGTACCTAAGCTCTAATGGGTTGTACTAATGCCTAAGGGTCCTAAAGTATCCTAATGTTCCTAAGGTAACTCATACTTAAGCCTTGGACACTTTCAAACTAGTTTAACTAAGCATATAGGGTTTAGTAAGCACATAGACCTAATTAGGGTTTGTTTAGGGTTTATTATGGTGTTGTGGTAAGTTTATTGTGTTAGGTTGGTAAATTACTTATTATGGTGTTGTTGTGATCTTATGCTTGACGTACCAGAGGTTTATAGGGTGTGAGTGTTGAGTTGTTTGGCTTGTGAGGATACGTGGGCAAGTCTAGAGAGTCATGCAAGTAATGAATGCACATAAAAAGCAAAAATTTACCTTTGAAATACCTACTATAGGTATTTGTAATGGGAATGATAGTGATGAGATTTTGTGGGTTGTTACAGTCTTACCCCCTTAGAAGAAATCTCGTCCCGAGATTTTGATGAGCGTAGGAGTCGGGGAAAGAATGGGTTGAGAAAGAGAAAAGAAAAGAAAAGGGTTGTACAAACGGAGCAGGAATTGTTTGTACATGTGCCAGATACTTGGTCTCATTTGTTTATATCTCATTACTTACAAGTAATGGCGTCCCAAATCCTTATAAGTAAGAGCTTATAACTTCATGATCCATTCGATTTATAACTTTCTTCTTAAATGAAAAAGCGTCCTAATTCATTTTTAAGAATAATCATCATAAATCATCCTTAAGTAGTATCGGCGGAAAACGGAAAGAGTGATCCACATTTAAGGAAATGTGGGTCAAGAGTGTTTTGAGGACAAGTTCAAGTCATGACAGAGACCAGTTCAAGCCATGGTAGAGACAAGTTCAAGCCATGGTAAAGACAAGTTCAAGTCATGGTGGTTAGTTCTACAACCTCTCTGTTGAGCAACTAATCACCTGGTAGCTCATACCATGTTATGACTAGAGTGACGGACGTTATCTCATTCTTGCAACCTTTGCAAGACGAGATAAGGTAATACCATAGTCGAACATAATGAGGATTAAAGTTCGGCATAGATATTCTTACAAGATCTAACTAATAGAATCTTGTGATATGACGAGAAATACAAGTCCTAATTTTTAGAACCTTGTAGGATGGGGTAGAGAGAGAATATAAAGAAGGAAAAATATAGTGAAAAATGACGGAGGAACAAAAAGATGAAAAAGAGTGAAAAGAAGGATGAGGGTGGAAAGGGGAAATTTTTATGGGAGAGAGTGAAAAGGAAGGAAGGAAGGTAAGGGATGAAATGGAAAGGTATGGAGGAGTGAAGGAATAACGGAGGAGTGGGTTTAAGCGGAAGAGTAGGATTAAACGGTAGAGTAAAGAGGCGGGAGAATGAAATTTGAAATTGGGGATGTGAAAAAAAGGCGGGAGAGTGAAATTTGAAGTGAAAGGATGTGGGGGAACGGAAGGGTAGGATTTAAATTGGAAGGATAAGATTAAACGAAGGAGTAAAAGTATAGGATACCTGTAAAGATAGTATCCTAATGGAATTTTAAGATTTACTAGATTCCTCAAAGTTTTTGTTTTTCCCCCTAAGGTTCTTCTAGTTTTTCCTAACTTGTCCTAAACTTCTAAAGGTGATGTATTTGGTTCTAATGAAGTAGAGGGTTCTAAAGTGGGAGTGGATTTAAGTGGTTTCTTTCCTAAGGTTTTACTAGGTGTGTTACTATTCCTAGGTAAGGTTTCGGGGTTTCTTTTTTTGTTTTAAGTTGTCTATTACTACGAGTATCACTATTATTATAAGTATTACTATTCCTAGGTACTTGAAACCAGTTAGAGTAGTATCCATGTTATCTTCTAAGTGTAATTCCTAAAATGTTTCCTAAGAAATATCAATCCTAAGATGTAATCTAATATCCTTAATTATCTTATCTCTAGTTATAATCTCAAATTTTAGATCTAGGTTATAAATTTTTAGGGTAGGTCTGGGATGTCCTAATGGTGTATTATTCCTAAGGGTTTCTAAATCCTAGAAGTTTATATAAGAAATCCTAAAGGTTAATTACTAGGTCTAGGTGATCTATCCTTAAAATAGTCTATTCCTATAGGGTAGAAGCTTGCCTATGTACTATTACTGGTAGAAGCTTAATGTGTCTAGCCTAAGCTAAAGGTCTAATAGTTTAGGGTGGAGGTTTACTATCTAATCCTAAAATCTAACTTATGTTCTAATCCTTAATGTTTTTAATGAATTCCTATATCCTATCTTATAGGGATGTATTCCTAATTTTTATATCTACAGGGGTAGGGATTTAGTTTCTAATCTATAAATCTCAAGGGTTCCTAATCTTATTTCCTAATTTCTTAAGGGTTTCTAACCTATCTTAGTGTTTAAGGTGTTCTATACCTAAACTTATGTTTTCTAGGGATATCCTAAAGTCATTTCTAACCTAAAGTATGAGAATTCTAAAGGGTATGGTTCGGGTTTTACTAAGAGGGAAGAGGGAAAACTAACTCGGGAATCATAGCAATCTAAGGAAAGGAAAAGGGAAATGATAGGAATATGCTCATATATGATTGCCATATATTTGCATATAGGATAGTTAGGGGTAGATTCTCTAACTAAGGGAAGGATAGCTTAAGAAAACTTATGGGAGTAGTGAGGATTTAGAGATCGGAAGAGAAAGAATTCAGATCTCCATGGTATAGAATAAAAATTCTCACCATTGATAGGGAAAGTGTTTGGAAAGGTTGGGTTTTAGGGAGGAGGGTGTATAAGGGAGACTTAAAACAGTTTTGAGATTCTATGTATCTAAGGCATTGAGGTGGTTTATCCTAAGTTTCTAGTCGTAGGGGTTTAAGGTTCGGGGTAGGTTATAACAAGTACCTACCTTGTTATAGTTTATAGGGTAGGTCTATATTCCTAGGGGTTGCTATAGGGTTAAGGGTTGACCTAAGGTGGGGAGAGGCATTCCTAAATCTAGTTTATCTAAATTTTCCTAATTGAGGGGTACCAGGTAGTTTCTATAGGCACTAATTATTCTAAGGTATACTTCCTAGGGTTATAAAAGGCATATTACTTAGGGTTTTCTAAAATTTTCCTAATTCCAAGAGTTAGTATTTTCTAGGTTTGATTGATGATTTTCCTCATCATCATCAATCATCTTTTCTAAAGTGCATATCCTAAAATGGGCAAAAGCTATTTTATGGTGGTGTCTCATTTGGTTTTTCTGTATTTTAGCTACCTTAAAACGGGTTTCTTGTAAAGTATTTCTTAAACTACTACAGTCAGGTTGATTACATAAGTTATTATCATGACCTTTTTCTATCTTCTCAAGAAGGTCAAGGAAAATTTCATCTAAGTTATTTAAAATTTCCTCTAATTGGTTTTCCTGGGTTTCTAAGGTTTCTAAGGTTATCCTAGTGGGTTTTTCTCCAAATTCATCTTTCCAAGATGAAATGGGAGGATTTACTAAATAGGGGTTAGGTGTTAATGTATAGGGTTTCCTAAGGTCATATATAGGTTTATAGGTAGGGATAAGGTTCCTAGGTATACATGGTTCTCTAGGGAGAAAGAAACCATGGGGTTCTAATCTAGGTGTGGGGAATGGTGGATGTAAAACAGGGTTTAGGGGGGTTATAGGTGTTGCCTTAGCATAGAAATCTCTCAAGTGTTTTAAGTGTGGGTTATCTAAGAATGGGGTAAAACCTAAGGGTGAAGGTGTATCTAAACTATTCCTAAGATCTCCTAAGGTATCGGGAAGGTAGGGTTTAGGGGAATAATCTAGTACATTCGGAGAGGAAAGATCATTCTCCGGATGTAAACTAGATGAGACGGGGGTAGAGTAGTGGGGAGTAGACATAGCTAACTAATAATAGAGATGATATGCATTATGCAACAGTTATGCAACTAAGTACTATTATATATGATGCATTTAGCAGTTAAGCAATTAAGCAGTTAAGCAATTAAGCAGTTAAGAACTATACTAACCTTAGCATGTATGATTACGGAGGATGGCAGGGGCACTGAGGACTTTCTCGGGTTTAGGAAAAGTAGTTGTAGTTTAGGTTTTGACCTTGTTCTCTACAACTGATGCTCTGATACCAATCTGTAACACCCCCATTTTCACGTTTCGCAGCGGATTTAGGGTTGGGGTATTACTTCATGGAATCACAGTTACAGTAATAGAAAACGACTCGAAAAGAGACGTTTTTATAAATATGTTATCATTCATTAAAATATCAGAGTTTTATTAAGGTGAGGTCCCGTGAATCTAAGTGTGAAATAGTGTAGGAATGATAACAAGATTGAAAGTCCTCCGAGTTCAGTGCCTTCTCCTGCCATGTCTCCATAATGGTATACCTAGGATACATGCTTAAAAAGTCAACACTAGGTGTTGAGTGAGAATCATAGGTTTAAGTGTTAGTGAATACAAGTTCCCTGGGCTACGTTGTTACACCCATCTAGGAAAATGTTGTGTGTGTGTGATAATTGTGATGCATGCACAATTATCAGGAGTGGGGTATGTTGCACTAAGCTCATGAACCACACGTTAACAATCCGGGTCATGTGGGCTGCAGACCCAACATGAGGGGATGGGAAGGATAACTTGCCAAAGTTAATCCTTCAGTGGGTTCAAGTATAGTACTTATTGGTACCACCCAGTGAGGTGTTAATACCAACGGGAGTTGTCAAACTCCAATAGATCTATCAACTATACTCGCGTTCGCGTGGGTAAAATATCCCAAACGATTAGATTCATGAATTTTAGTTATGTAGTGGTGGCAGTTAGTTTACTCGTGCAACAACCAAAGAAAAAGACTTGTATTCGGTTTTAAGTAAAGCAAGTAGCACGTATCCCCCTCACAGGGTTTGTAAAGCATTTAGAAAGCGTTTTAAAAAGTGTGAGGCTATGAAAACTCACCTGGGCTTAGGGAATTCTAACTAGTGTAAAGAGTGACTCGGAAACTAGACTGCCTTACTCACGTATCCTGATGTTGTTGTTGTTGTTGTGGATGTATGTCAAGCTTTAGTTGTTTAGTTTATTTTTCTTGAGTAATTATTCTTAGGGTTTTTAGAGTTTTAGATATAACATAACACCGTTCAAGCCATCATAATTCGGAAGTATAAGACTCCTCACATGAAGCTCCCTACTATTGTATTATGTTATCAACATAATACCGTTCGGGCCATCATAATTCAGAAGTTAATACTCCTCACATGAAGCTCCTTACTATTGAGTCATGTTGTCATTAGGGTTTAGTTATAACATAACACCGTTCGGGCCATCATAATTCAGAAGTATATGCAATAATCGTTTGAGGAGTCAGGGCACTTTAAATCGTAAACCCAACAAACTCGTCATAACGAAATATCCACATAGTACTCCTCACACGAAGCTCCCTAGTATTGCGTTATGCTTCTAACTTTAAAAATAGGTTTGCTATATATATGAAATAGTTTACTTTAAATCCTTTAAGTTTAGTATATTTACCAAATCTACCCTAGACTTATAATACTTATATTACTTAGGTTTATAACTATCTAGACTTAACACTATTAGTCCCTATACTTATATATTTTAGAAAAATGACAGAAATGACCCTTGGAATTATTAGTTTTCTATATTTACCCTTTATACCCTTATCTTTATAACTTTTGCAAAACTAGTCCTTTTAACTTTATAACTACATAACTTTTTATCCTAAGGTTTTATAACTTTGCAAAAAGGGTCCTTATACTTATAACTTCTAAGAAATGTAAAAAATAGTCCCTAGACTCTATATTTTCAGAAAATTACCATATATACCCCTATGCATGGAAAGTTTTGCAAAACTAGTCCCAATTCCATGCAAACTATATTTTTATGAAACAAAAAGGTTTCCTAGCTTATGTTTAACTAGTTTTAGCTTATCTAAGTTACCTAAGTCATATTTTAGCTTATGTAAAAGTTTTATATTATATATTTAGGGTTTAATCTCAATTAGGGTTTTAAAAACTAAACTAGAAAATGATTATGACCAAGGCTTAGGCAAGGGATCCTATGGGTTCTAAGGCATCCTATATCTATCCTAAGACTAAACTAAAGCTACTAGATCAAAAGTTAAAGTTTACCTAGGTCGTGGAAAGGGTAACGAGGGTTTAGGGTTTTCTAGGGCTTCTCTCGGCTCAAACTTAAACTCAACACAACCAAGGCCTTGCTACATGATCTCTAGGGCTTCTAGGGACTTAGTAGTACAGAATGTATGGGTGGTCAAGAAGAGAAGAGGTGTGGAGAAGAAATGAGGGAGAGGTGGGGGGTATTTATAGCCCGATAAGAAGTAGCGAGCAAGAAATGGGTGTGGAGGTGTCGTGCAGGGGAGGGATGGAGTAAGCAAGGCTAGGGGAGGTCGTGGAAGGTCTAGAGGTGACAAGGACGAGCTATGGTGGTAGCTAGGGGGCTGTAGAGGCCGGTTGTGGTGGAGGAAAGCCGAGGGAGGCAGTTTGGTGGAAGTAGCTTACAAGGAGGTGATGCACCTCCTTGCTTGGGTGCTTGGAGGTGCTTTTAAGCTGCTAGGGTGTTTTGTGATGGTTTNGGGGAGGGATGGAGTAAGCATGGCTAGGGGAGGTCGTGGAAGGTCTAGAGGTGACAAGGACGAGCTATGGTGGTAGCTAGGGGGCTGTAGAGGCCGGTTGTGGTGGAGGAAAGCCGAGGGAGGCAGTTTGGTGGAAGTAGCTTACAAGGAGGTGATGCACCTCCTTGCTTGGGTGCTTGGAGGTGCTTTTAAGCTGCTAGGGTGTTTTGTGATGGTTTAGGGTGATTAGGGGTGGATTAGTGGTAGATTAGGGGTGGATTAGTGGTGATTAGTGGTGGTTTAGTGATGATTAGTGATGGTTTAGACAAGTAGTTGATGCACCTACTTGTGTGGGTGCTTGTAAGGTGTTAGGGTGCTAGGTTGGTTAAAGTAAGGTGCTAGGGTGTTTGGTTGTAAGGTTTGAGGTACTATAGTAGCCTAGTTCTAAGGTTTAGGTCTATTTCTAACCTTGTTTTGCCTAGAGTGACTTTAGGGTTTTGCCTAGGGTTTAGTACCTAAGTTAGGTTCCTAAGAGTGTTTAGTGACTAATCCTAAGTCCTAAAGGTTTTATTCTAAGTGATGGTAACTTATAGGAAAGATTTGGGAAGGTTTGACCTAGTTTTGTGACCTAAATGCCCTATTTGTGTTTAGTGGGAGTGTCTAATAACTAATCCTAGGTCCTATGAGGCTTATACTAAGTGGTAGTGACCTATGGGGAAGTTTTGGGATAGTCTAGACCTAATTCTAGGAAGTTATGACTTAGTTATGGATTTATGCCTAAGGGACTTGTACCTAAGCTCTAATGGGTTGTACTAATGCCTAAGGGTCCAAAAGTATCCTAATGTTCCTAAGGTAACTCATACTTAAGCCTTGGACACTTTCAAACTAGTTTAACTAAGCATATAGGGTTTAGTAAGCACATAGACCTAATTAGGGTTTGTTTAGGGTTTATTATGGTGTTGTGGTATGTTTAGTGTGTTAGGTTGGTAAATTACTTATTATGGTGTTGTTGTGATCTTATGCTTGACATACCAGAGGTTTATAGGGTGTGAGTGTTGAGTTGTTTGGCTTGTGAGGATACGTAGGCAAGTCTAGAGAGTCATGCAAGTAATGAATGCACATAAAAAGAAAAAATTTACCTGTGAAATACCTACTATAGGTATTTGTAATGGGAATGATAGTGATGAGATTTTGTGGGTTGTTACATGATATGATGTCGAATCATTTTGTGTTGGTTAAACGTTGTCCAAGGTATCTTGTAAGTTCATAAGGTCATGGAGACGTGTGTTGGTCATAACTAAGGCATATAGAGTCTAAAGTTTTCCGGATGAGGTGTTGGTGTTCTTGCTGGAACTATGGTGGTTGGAACATTATTCACAGGTAGTCATCCAAATTCTTCTATGGGGAAATTTGCAAAGGAAAGGATTGTGGTGGTGATACATGAGTAGTGAGTAGCCTAGGGTGAGAGATACTTTCTTCCTTGGAAAAAGTCTATAAGTCTTGTGGATTAATACTTTCTGTATGCCAGTCTATCTAAGTCAAGCAACGGAAGCCATTCTAGTCCTTTGGTGTACTAATAGTGATATAGGTGAGATAGCGGGGATCTCTCTTTCCTTGGGAGGTTCGGTTCTAGTACTCGATACTACAAGTGATGTGTCTGAGTTTAAGGTGAGGTGACTTTCCTTCCTGTGTTTTTAGTGTGACCCTTTCGCAAAGAGTTAGTTTTAACAAGTATATTCGCGTGCTTTGACGGTATTTCCTTTCGGTGATTGGTCTATTGGTGCTATTGGGAGGGGCATCTTATATTGTTTAAACTCTTAGTGTTGTGGCAACACTATCAGCTACCAAAAGCTTCGGGTTGCAGCCCAAGTCATGATTGGTTCTGATGTGACAGTCGTTGCATCTCTGCAAGAAGGTATATTTCTCTTAATACCATGGTGAATGCAAATTAAGAATTTGTTTAGTGATCACATTAATAGGGTATTGCGATAAAACTGGTCATCTTTGAATTTCATTGGTGGGTCTCCTAATATAGTAAGGAATAAGTGTGTCTTCCCGACTCACTTGTATTCAACCATAACGCCCACGGCACAATACTCATGAATATAGTGCAACAACCATATTCGTCATAAATTGTCATCAATACGTAGCGATCATAACTAACAGTACTTGTTTTAATAACTTGTTTGATTGTTTACAAAACAACATATCACAAGATCATTTATTAATGCCATTTGTGGCAAGTTAAGGTGTCCATGCTACAAATGATACACAGAAAATCTGTAAGCCGTCTGTCATGTCTTTAATCTGCTTTAGAGCTTTCAAGCTTTCTCAGTTAATATCTCTACCCGCTGGTTTCTGCGCAGTGTCCATGTTTGTGAGGTGTCTATAAAACTCTTGGTTTATACTCAGCTAGGCATCCAACATCGCCCCTAAGGCGGTAATCCTTTGAATCTGAGTCTTTACCATGTCTCTGGCTAGTTGTAGGGTTTTCTCCACACCCTCTACCCTGGCACGTAACCCCTGTGTTGCCTCTTGGGTTGTAACATGTGTGTGCTCAATAGCATCAACTCTGAAACTCATATCGGAATTCTCTCATTCTCCGATAGACATTCTTCCAAATATTACTCTGAGATCCTGGTCGTATGACTCATAGCGATCAAATGGTGATTCATTAAGGTGATTGCAGTGAAGCTCTACTAGCTAGTGAATCCACCTGAGTCTGAATTTGTGAGACAACATCAGTTTCAGTAGTTATTGGTGATGGTTCTGGAGATGGGGAGTCTAAGGACTCGAATAATAGTGAAGGAGATACATGGTTTGAATTCACAATAGAGGTGTATCCATCCATACATGGCATACCGTGTCATTGTTTGTTTCAATCTGAGCTCCTCTCGAGTTCTCACCAATTTTAAAAGTACTAGGCACATCCTCCAGTGTTAGGCCAACCCGAGGTATGCTGTCTTTGCGGACGGTAGTGATAATAATGTGAGTGATGAGGAACGTGATACCGTTGATGGCAGAAACATGTAATGTTCTGGGATGATGGTGGTGATCACTCGATCATATCGAGAAGTGAGGTGGGTGACAAAAGTGATAATGATACTGCGGGAACTAGATAGGCCCGTATTCTCCTGCTAGGAGTGTTTGCTCGGATGGGACCACTTGGGTTTCTTCTGAATAACCTCAGGAATAATTTGAGCTCATAGGGTTGCAAGAACCTTACTTGTCTGCCTTGAAAAACCCGAGCAGGTGAGGGTGGTGATGGTGCAGGGAAAAGGACCTCTGCAGCAGGTGTAGACTCCCATTGCCATATATTCACGTGTTTGGCATCTCGGGCAGGTGAGTGTGAGTGCTACCGATGTCATTGGTAGTGTGGGGAAAGTTCCACCCTTTTCAAATGGTTCGGTTTCCTCTAACGCAGCCTGCGACACTGCAGGTGTCGGCACAACCGGTAGGGTGGTAGATGAAGCATTATCCTAAAGAGAACTCCCATCCTCGGCAAATCCTCAAATCTATGCAGCTAAGTAATAACCATTATTTAACTTAACCTCATGTCTCATCAAACAAACTAGTTATTACTGAGCTCCATGTTTTTGATGACTTGACTAAATTCTGGGATTTCCCTATCAGTACAGGTCATCTAACAGCGCAAGTGTAGATGGAAAGTTTACTAGTAAGCATGCATAATCATTTAGAGGTAGTCCGGGGGTGTCATCCTGAATGGCCTCATAAATGGCTCAGGTTCGTACGGTTCGAGTATTCTAACTCTCCTTCCTCAGAAAACCCGAGTGAGTGGAGGTGGTGGTGGTGAAGTGGGTGGAGTTACCGTTCCTGGGTCAGGGGACCAACGCCAGGTTGACACAAGCCTCTCGTCGGCTGACGAAGAGTTGGAGTTGTCAGTTGGTATTGTCGGAGTTGCCAAAAGTGTAGAGGTGACAGGTGGGATCACTGACGAAGCAGTGTCTTCAACCTCAAGTTCGGAAGAGGAAGTAGTGTGGTGTGAATGGGTAGACATGGTAATGTAATAACCCCAATTAATAGTATCATAAGTTGCTAATCTAGCATTTAGCATATAGTTCATAATGAGGTAGTCCCAACATGTAGTATGTGCAACATTTCTACTCAAATGTTGTAGTTAAGTAGGCATGGAGGGCTCAAGGTGGTGTGGTGTAACCGGTCCGTTTGAAAGGTGTAGTTATAGTCCAGTGTTTGAAAATATACTTGGTTCTCTATAACCAGGGCTCTGATGCCAATCTGTAACACCCCCAAAAATTTGTTTAACAGCGGAAGACTTAATTGGGTGTAACGTAGAGGATCACAGTCATAATTATAGAAAACGACTCAAAGAGACATTTTTAAGTTCATATTATTGAATTCAAATGCAAGGATGTTCAATAGTTATTACATCACATTGGTGTTTTGAAAGTGACTGTTTATTTATGTTACACCGCCGACACGAAGGTCAAATGCCCATTCCATGCCTCCTGAGCTTGCTTCAATTACCTGAGATACATGCTAAAAGTCAACAAAATTGTTGAGTGAATCTATAGCGTTTATAGTTAAAATCAGATGAACACACTCAAGTATTTCACAAGTAGATAGTAGTTTGTTCCGTATGCTTATTGCCATAAGTCTCATGAACACAACGTTAACAAGTATGTGAGCCGTGCAATGGCATCAACACAGTAATAGTTTCCCTTAGGGAGGAGTTTGCCAGTTCTCCTAGTGTATCAAATAATAGTGCATTTGTCTACCAAGTGCCGGCTAGAACAAATGGGTCTGTCAAGCACCAATAGATCTATTCACAGTTATTCGCGTTCACTCGCAAGTGACTAAGGTTCATGATAGAAGGGACTTTCAAGTTGGCGTGGTGTCTTATGCAATATTTAGTTAGCATACAATGGTGGAAAATACTTGATCGAAACTGTGTTCATATAGTGTAGCATGTATCCCACCCACATAGTTTGTAAAACATGTAAAAAGTGTGGGACTATAGACTCACCTCGAATGAGTGTGTAGGTAGGCAAACAAGTAATGTCAAGNGTTAACAAGTATGTGAGCCGTGCAATGGCATCAACACAGTAATAGTTTCCCTTAGGGAGGAGTTTGCCAGTTCTCCTAGTGTATCAAATAATAGTGCATTTGTCTACCAAGTGCCGGCTAGAACAAATGGGTCTGTCAAGCACCAATAGATCTATTCACAATTATTCGCGTTCACTCGCAAGTGACTAAGGTTTATGATAGAAGGGACTTTCAAGTTGGCGTGGTGTCTTATTCAATATTTAGTTAGCATACAATGGTGGAAAATATTTGATCGAAACTGTGTTCATATAGTGTAGCATGTATCCCACCCACATAGTTTGTAAAACATGTAAAAAGTGTGGGACTATAGACTCACCTCGAATGAGTGTGTAGGTAGGCAAACAAGTAATGTCAAGTGCAACTAGGGAATGGCTCCAACACGCAACCTGCATAATATGAGAAACCTCATTTTCTTGTGGTAAGGTGGTTTGTAGTTGTGTGTCATGCTTAAAGTTCCAAAGCATTATTGTATTTAATATCATGTTGTTAATAAGTCGTGCCAGACTTATAGAGTTGTGTTACCCTCGCAGGGTAAAGTGTTTCAGTGGATTGAGTGTTCATTATGTTCCATGATCTTGGTGAAAGTTTACTCCATAACCCTTAAGGTTTCCAAAGGTTTACACTTTATACAAAAATAAAAAAAAAAAGTTGCAAAACTGCCTGTGCTTAGTTTCGAACTTGTGACCTCTAGCTTTCAATCCAAACGTTACAACCGAGCTATTGGTATCTTGTGTTACTCTTTGTTATTCAAGTATATTTAACATTGTTTCAACAGTTTAGAATTGTAATAAATTTCATTTGAAAACATACTGAGATCGTGGGTTTCCATTTATTAACGTGAAGCAAAAGTTGGTTCATGGGTTACGGCCGTGAGTGATTTATGTGAGCTTGTGTGTATGCTTTAATCTTAACTAGGGATTATAAATAGAAAGCTTAGGTGTTTCGTGTGTGCTATAAATGTTTCAAGTACTCAAAATATTTACTAAGTGTTTGGAAATACTTACTGTTGATGCATAATCTGGCGCGGGCTGGATTCAACGACTCTCCCTGGGCTGTTAGTCGTCTTCTCGAGCCCTGAGTAGACCTGTCAACAAAGAGAACCCGTTAGGAGTGGACCCGAGGCCGTAGCCCCGGGATCCACCTACGACGGTCAAGTTAGTATTGATGCGATATAGCATATAAGAATTAGGTTTAGAGTAACCTGTTATGTTCTGTGATAAAGGGAATCCCAGCCCTATATTTATAGGGCATGGATTAGGGTTTAGGCATAGAGTGGGCCGCTGTCTGCCGGGCCTGGCCCATTCCAGACTATACGTCCACAAGCCCCCCAAGTCTAGTGTGACATAGTGCATGGCTATGTTATGCTAGATTTAAGTTCTGTTCATCGCCGCGTAGGCCCAATCAACCATGACGGCATGGCCCATGTGTGCGCAACTCAGGTGTGCGCATAGGACGGACTATACTGCGCAGCCCAAATGCGACAGTGCGCACTGGTTGTCCCAGAGGCGCAGTCCTCATTAGACTATATCCGAATCCGCGACCTTGTAGGCGCGTCCGTGGTGACCATGTTCCATCCTGAGTAACACTCGTTCTTACATGACGGGGAGGGATGCGCATATGCTAGGTTTCCCGCCACAGTGTGACAGTAAAGACCCCGTAAGAAGAACACGTAGTTCTATAGTTGGGGTAACACTGACATTGCGATTGTGAGAGTCTCACAATGGTGAAGGTGGATCTCGTATGCTGCATCCTGGGTAAGGGCGTACCTTTTGTACCAGTAGCGATGCAACATGGTGCGATAGAAGACGTGCTTCTGTGGCAGAGGTGCGCGCTGTGCGCGACAAAGATGCACGCTGTGCGCGACAGAGGTGAGCGCTGTGCGCGAACATTACATCCGTCTTTACAACCGACAGAGGACGTCTCCCCTGCGGCAAGATGGTGCGAATATTTAAATCCGTCTTTGTACCGGGCTTGCATTACCTCTTACGTACAATCTGCTTCCAAATATACCTGAGTGACGCGTACGGAAACAGTAGTATTATATACCCTGGTAGCCCCCCAAGTTTGATGGTGCTACTCTTGTAGGAGCATTAAACTTAGTTATTCAAATCTTGAAAAACACTTAATGCAAATATTAAAAGTATATGCCGCGAACCGCAACATATAAAACCTGATGAAGTAAAAGATTATCGTGAAGCAATATATAGCACATGGCATGTGAAAGTAACACATAAGAGAAGTAGTAGTGCGAATTACACCTATCGTGAGGTTTTACAAACTGTGACCGCGACTAATAGTTTCAATCGCACGTACAGACGCAGATGGATGTATCGTGACCGCTTAGACTCTAACGTTTGTGGATGATCGCAGATNACCGCAACATATAAAACCTGATGAAGTAAAAGATTATCGTGAAGCAATATATAGCACATGGCATGTGAAAGTAACACATAAGAGAAGTAGTAGTGCGAATTACACCTATCGTGAGGTTTTACAAACTGTGACCGCGACTAATAGTTTCAATCGCACGTACAGACGCAGATGGATGTATCATGACCGCGTAGACTCTAACGTTTGTGGATGATCGCAGATGACCACGGCTTTTGTCCAATGCGCTCATGGCGATTGACTAGCATCGTGATGCCTGTACGTGACAGTGCGCTCATGGCGCCAATCTGCGAAGATGTCCGAACGCACGGCCTAACGCGGGTAGATTTATCGTGACTGCGTTGTTCGCGGCTAAAAGATAAAGTAGGTCCGATCATGCGGACTTAGTGCGGCTATAGGTAAAATCTTGTTTACCAATTTTAAAGATTGAATACCAAAGTGATATACGTTCAATCGTAGATAATAAAAGAGATATACCAAGTTAAAAGATCCTAGTCTTTGTTATATATATTTATATATATACTGTGTACGAGGAAAACAAAACCAAAGCAATATGGATTTTAAGTCAGCCGTATATTTTTGACCAAAAGGAAAAGTATATCTTTAAGTTTTAAGTCAGACGCATATGGATACACAGCCGTATATCTGTGTGTCGTGTACAAAAAATAAAGAATGAATACCGCATCGGCCGAGTTTTAAAGTTACCGGCTTTTGAACTCGATGGTTGCTCTCCGGTGATGTGAGAACACGAAACTTGTCGTAGCCATGTCCCACGGATGGCGCCACTTGTTGATGCATAATCTGGCGCGGGCTGGATTCAACAACTCTCCCTGGGCCGTTAGTCGTCTTCTCGAGCCCTGAGTAGACCTGTCAACAAAGAGAACCCGTTAGGAGTGGACCCGACGCCGTAGCCCCGGGATCCACCTCTGACAGTCAAGTTAGTATTGATGCGATATAGCATATAAGAATTAGGTTTAGAGTAACCTGTTGTGTTCTGTGAAAAAGGGAATCCCAGCCCTATATTTATAGGGCATGGATTAGGGTTTAGGCGTAGAGTGGGCTGCTGTCTGCCAGGCCTGGCCCATTCCAGACTATACGTCCACATTTACGACACCATAAGGGTGGGATGAAACGTGTCTGTGGGACTCGGTGTGCATGTGAGGTCTTCGCGACATATCTATTTCACAAAAATGGATTAAGAGTGACTTTTCTACGNTAAAGAGAACCCGTTAGGAGTGGACCCGAGGCCGTAGCCCCGGGATCCACCTCTGACGGTCAAGTTAGTATTGATGCGATATAGCATATAAGAATTAGGTTTAGAGTAACCTGTTGTGTTCTGTGAAAAAGGGAATCCCAGCCCTATATTTATAGGGCATGGATTAGGGTTTAGGCGTAGAGTGGGCTGCTGTCTGCCGGGCCTGGCCTATTCCAGACTATACGTCCACATTTACGACACCATAAGGGTGGGATGAAACGTGTCTGTGGGACTCGGTGTGCATGTGAGGTCTTCGCGACATATCTATTTCACAAAAACGGATTAAGAGTGTTTTGTATCTCATGTGTTTGTGTTTGTGTTTTGTTTCGTATAGCAGAAAAACAAAGTGAGGGTCTCGTTTGGTTTTGTTAACGCGAACCACAGAAAGAGAACAAAGAGATTTGAAGGTTGTGTAGGTGTATACATGATAGTTTTCTTATTCAAATAATTTTACAAGTTGGGAGATAAGTTGAGGGAACCAAACGAATATAAGATAGGATACATATTCGATTGTGATAAAGTTTTCCTGGGGATATTTTTGAGATAACGTCAAATGGGTCAAGTGGGAAAAGGGAAGTTGATTTGTTTAATATTCATGGTCTCGTTTGGTTTGTATGGTATGTCACAGAAACAAAAGAAAAGAGTAAAGGCCACATGGGTGTGTGGATAAATATATAGCTCGAGTGTAGTACTTATCATAAGGGTTAGTTTGGTTCGTAGCAGGTGTTCATGGATAGAGAACAAGGGAGTTTGAAAGTTGTGTTTTAATTAGGTAAAGGTGTGAAACGTTTTTGAGGTCTCGGTTTTGAATGGATAAACAAATGGACCGACTTAGCATTTTATTCAAGTGTTCATGTGAAATACTATTGGGTGTCATGTGGGTTTTCATGGCATGGAAAAGTATACCATTTGGTTTAAGGGTTTGTGTACTCCATGGGTTCAAGACAATATATTACGTGACCAAATGTGACCAAATTAAATAGTTATGAGTCGAGTTCATTGTTGTGAGACCTTGTGAACTTAGAGAAGTGTTTAGCATTGGTCATTTAGCTTGCCATGCATAATAGTGGATTTCCAATAGGTTTAGGAGGTCTCATGCAAGCTTGTGCGAGTTATGTAAACTTATTGAGTACGTTTGTATATATATCGAGACACAAGAGAAAAGTTAGGGCACGTTCTTGAGTTGGGAGACTTGTGAGTTGCTTAGGAGCACTTAGGAAGTCTTTTGAGAGGTTTTGGAACTCAATGGAACCAATAGAAACGTGTTTTACACCATGTGGTTAAAGTTGGGCACGTTATGGGGTTGTTGTGACCTCGTTAAACTTTGCCATTAGTTTACTGTTCATTTATACGTATGAGGTTGAGATATAAGTTGATCTCGATTCTTTCGATGGTGAAAAATGAGTGGGTGCCTTCAGTGAATATTATATTATATTCTATAGTTGTGGGGCCCACGGGGATGTAATCCGGTTACGTGGAAGTTGTGGGTCCCATAAGTATGTATTATAACTCGTATTTGTATTGTAGGGTCCACTGAGGTGAAACCTCATATGTGGGTATTGTGAGTTCCACTGAGATGCCAACCTCATATGTGGGAGTTATGAGTGCAAAGTGTTGCACTTGTGATCTAAACTGATCCATAGTTACGTTGTGCCTTGTCTAGGTCATTGTGGGTTGCGTGTGAGCTCATTCATGGTAAGTGTGAATCACATAGCACACAATGATTCAGAGTTGCATAGTGTAAACAAAAGTTTAAAATTTTTGCCTAAAAATGGGTGCATGAACAGTAACATACAATTACTTCATGATTAGTGGTTGTTAATAACTGGGGTTTTTCACAGGATATTACATTAATTGTCATAAAAACCTAAAACCGTTAGGCGTAAAACACGTAAAACGCAAAACCGAAAAAATGTAAAATTCCAAAACTCTTGAAAATGTCGTATGATGTGAAAATCACATATTTCTCTTGTTTGTAATGTTGTATGGACATATCGGGATGCCTAAATGTCATTTAAACCTAAACGAAAAATTAAGACACGGTTTCGTGAAATTTGCAAAAATGATCTGACGACTGTCAAACTCTCGGGTTATCATGAAAATAGGTTAACTTATAGGAATGTAGAATAAAATTTTTGAGAGTGAATAGTGAAATTTAATAGTATATGTGAATAGTAAAAATGAATAGTAACCCAAAAATGCGAATTGTTACCTACCCCTTAAAGGGAATTTCGTCCCAGCATTCAGTGTGTGTTATCTGTTGGTGAGGAGTTTAGGAAAAAGTGTGGGTATATGTGTCAAATTCTGATCTGCACATTCCCAGGTGAAGTCAGAATTGCTTATGAGACTTCATTGTAGCTTAACGATAGGAATTTCATTCTATGTCAACAGTTTAATTTCCTAGTTCAAAGTTTTTACTAGTTGTTTGGTGAAATGTACTTTCGAATTTCTTTTGGTGGACTATTGAATGTTTTGATTGATAATTCAAGGTTCTAGTCATAGAATGGGCTATGTATTGTACTGAGCTTTCGATGGTGGCTCAAGTTGATATGCTAACGATTCAGTTCTTTGCTAAAATCTTATAAAGTTCAATATACCTTAAGTTTGGCATTTCTTGTTTACTAAAGCTAATCATACCCTATCGTATAGAGGCTTTTAACCAAAACCTTAATTCTTAACATGGGATTTTGAAAGTTAATGCCTTAAGTTTAGCCACTATGATTTTTGCAGGGTTGTATGGATGCTGTGGGAAACTAGAAGGGGGTTTGAATAGTTTACCGATTTAGTTTCTTTAGTTATAAAAATTTACTTTGTGAAAAACTTAGATTCGAATGTAGATGAAATCAACCAACACCAATATGAATACTATACTAAACTAAGACAAGTACACAATGGAGATAAACAAAAGAGATAGAGATGGAAAGATCAAACTGAGACAAGAGATTTATAGTGGTTCGGTCACGAAGCTCTTCTTCACCCTACTCTACTTTCCGAGTACTCTACTCGAGAGTTGTAAGCACTATGTCAACATGACTCCCTTCAGGCAGAGAAAACCGTACACTGTCGCTTACGTTATTTTCTGACACTAAGTTAAATGTCGAGTACTAATCTTAGCTAGTACCAATCTACCACGATCCTCACAATCCTTGCTTATCACACTATCAACTCAATCCTCACTAACTACCCTTGATCCACTTGATCAACAAACTAACACACAAACTACAAGAGATCTCCAAGATCTCAAGAAGATCACAATGATCTACACAAGATGACTTAAAAAGACTACAACACTTGATGTATGTCAAGATACAACAAGTAACTACAAGTAATGCAAGTGCACTACCCAAGGACTTCAACACTTTGTACCTTCTTGATACTTTGTGTTCTTCTCTTGACTAGTAGAGGAATGATGGTGATCACTTGGTTGGATGAGAGGGATCACTCTTTAAACAAAAAAAAACTAACTAATGATCAAAGAAATGTAAGTAAGAAAAAAGGATGGAATGCAGAAAGTTTTGTGTGAAAAATGATACCCAAAAACTGTGAAGTGAGTTGGTATTTATAGGCAGGGAAAAATTTGCCAGTTTAAGGTACACGGCACCACTAATTGTCACACGGTACCACTAAATTTAGTGGTACCGTGCCAGAAAAAATGCTGCTGTTTTTGTTTCTAGTGGTGAAAATTTATTTGGGGAAGTTAGGATCTATTTTGGGGGGGGGGGAATTAGCTGTTAGGAAATTCAAACTTATTTTCCCATTAAAACATTTCTTTATATTTCAAAAATAATTTGTAAGGTGTATTTTTGAAAAGAAAGTTTTGTCACATTGAAAATTTGAAGTCTAAACTACAAATTCACTTCTTTGATCATTTGTCAAGTTGTAAATTTGTTTGTTCTTACCTAGAGTGATTAACATAGAAACGGGATATTTTGACTAAAAACTTGTTTACGTTAATTAAAGAAAGAAATAAGAATAAAGGAAGAAGAAGAAGAAGAAGTTTAAAGAGAGAGAAAGGGAGAGAGTTGGGAGTTCTAGAGAGAGAAATTGAAGAGAAAAATAGTCATATGATTAGAAGCTCCAACCCTTTCCCTTGGGTGGGAAAGGGTATTTATAGTTACAATAAACGCTCTCCTTCGAGCTGTGGATCAGGCATACAGTGGGTAAAGACCCGTCCTTCTTCCACGGTGTTACTTAAACTAAACTAACAACTACCTTATTATGATAAATACTACGAGCNGTACCGTGCCAGAAAAAACGCTCCTGTTTTTGTTTCTAGTGGTGAAAATTTATTTGGGGAAGTTAGGATCTATTTTGGGGGGGGGGGAATTAGCTGTTAGGAAATTCAAACTTATTTTCCCATTAAAACATTTCTTTATATTTCAAAAATAATTTGTAAGGTGTATTTTTGAAAAGAAAGTTTTGTCACATTGAAAATTTGAAGTCTAAACTACAAATTCACTTCTTTGATCATTTGTCAAGTTGTAAATTTGTTTGTTCTTACCTAGAGTGATTAACATAGAAACGGGATATTTTGACTAAAAACTTGTTTACGTTAATTAAAGAAAGAAATAAGAATAAAGGAAGAAGAAGAAGAAGAAGTTTAGAGAGAGAGAAAGGGAGAGAGTTGGGAGTTCTAGAGAGAGAAATTGAAGAGAAAAATAGTCATATGATTAGAAGCTCCAACCCTTTCCCTTGGGTGGGAAAGGGTATTTATAGTTACAATAAACGCTCTCCTTCGAGCTGTGGATCAGGCATACAGTGGGTAAAGACCCGTCCTTCTTCCATGGTGTTACTTAAACTAAACTAACAACTACCTTATTATGATAAATACTACGAGCTACATGACGCTAATACAATACTCGGAGTGACCGAACCTTCTATAGAAAAACGTATTCCTAACAATCTCCCCCTAAGGGAGGTCACCCCGGAAATTTAAATTAAGCACTCTAGCATCTAAATCTTTGTAGATTTCTTTGTAGCTCGTAGCCCGTTGATTCTTGATTAACTTTGTGCTTTCAGCAGTGAACTTAAGATGGCTTGTATAGATTGTTGGATGATCCTTGTCATTACTTTGTGTTCATCATCCAAAAGAGTATTATTAAGCCGTCTTTGATTAGTATCGTCTCCATGTGATGTCGATATCTTAGCATTGGCATGCTCACACCTTTTCAGAAACATGATCTTCAGCATCAGAGTTGTGGAAGCATTGTTGAGGCCCATCAAATGATCATGTTATCATAAGTTGTGTTGTTGAGGAGTGAGCATGAGGTGATGGATCTGCATCTTTTCAGCAATCAGCAACATTCGCCAAGAATTCCTGCATAAGACAGTTAGCAATAATACGTCCGACACTTACAGGTTCGAACTTAGAGATTGTTAACAGCATAGTGTGAAGACTTTCTCTAAACCTTGCCAAGGCCGTTCCTAATCGGATACCCCCGAGAGGGCTTTCACTGACATACCGTAGTACACCAACGATTAGGTGAGTCGCTGGAGATCGGTCTACAGTTAGTACACCAACGATTAGGTGAGTCGCTGGAGATCACTCCACGACTGTAGACCGTGTTGAAACCGCCGTGATCACTAATCGTAATCCACAAGTGATTACCGAAGTGACCTGCTTTCAGGGCTGTTTGACGTTGACCCTGGCAGGAGTTTCCACTCAATCACTGGGAAATACATAAGTATATTCCCTCATAAGTGTTCTTGGCAGATTGCTAAGATCTGCGTAAGACTCATAAAGTTACCATTGGTGTCCTTAATGTTGACCAAC
Source organism: Artemisia annua (assembly GCA_014162995.1). Classification (NCBI taxonomy): domain Eukaryota; kingdom Viridiplantae; phylum Streptophyta; class Magnoliopsida; order Asterales; family Asteraceae; genus Artemisia; species Artemisia annua. The sequence continues at coordinate 105,366 of LBNU01026271.1, read as the reverse complement.
CAAGGTAAAAGTAGCACGTGTTCCTATGAGATCTTTTGATGCATCTCGTGGCTCTAGACTCGATAAGTGCAATTTGGTTATCCTATGCGGAGACTAGGGAGGGGTCTCCTGTTTCAATATCAACTAGCTCTAAGAGACAAGTCGATAGATTACACCGGTTCCCCGTGAGAATGAAACAAGCTCTTTTAAGATAACTTGAGTGGCTGGAAGGTTTAGTGCAGTGCGTCACTGGGTCCATGACGTCTTTTCTTCAATACCGATGTTACCTTAGTAACCATCAGTAGCATATGAATTGAACCCGGTTTCTGCCCTAAGGTTGAATAATTGGAGGGCTATTTCTTTTCACCCTTTCTCATTTTATTTCTTTTTAATTCTTCAACCCCTTCAGTGCTTACCAAGACTTCATCACTAGAACCTTGTTGGGTTTGTTCCAGTCCTAGCTCAGTCTCAGTCGGCACTCTTCCCTTTCTCACTTTTCTCCTTTTTTTTGTAATCATTCCTAAGGACTTCTAATCTATCTACTAGATTGTCCCTGGGAAGATCTCTCCGGTTCTGGTGGATCATGGGAACATATACCTAACCTTACCATCCTTATAACTCCAAGCTTTAAATTAAAGTGGTCGGTCTTTTGGTATTTTTCCACAATTGCCACATAACCAAATCATTGAAAATTCTTTCAAAGTGTTTATGATTAAGAAACACATTTTGTTTACACTTTGAGAGTTTTATCATTTTTCAAAATGCTCCCCCTTAACATGTGCTCATAGGTTAAAGAAAGAAATTTGCACATGTCGGGGTGAGTTGCACTTATTTGAATTGATCTACACTTAATAGACATATACCCTAGGGACACGTTTACATTGCTTAGTTAAAGGGATCCATTATCAGTTTTTAGGTGATAACTAGCCCTAATAACTAACTTGAAGTTGTTAACATTCCTTAAAAAAGGAAGTTAGACCCGTCAAAGTATATATCTAAGAAGAGTTTCTCGAAACGGTACTTTCTACTTAGACCAGTCCTCTTCGAGACACGCTTACATCACTGGTTAGACCAGCTTGAAATTATTACCCGGCCAGGACTAATCCTTTCGATTCATGACATTAAATGTTTCGTCAATTCATTGAGTCAATTCTGAGTCACGCTCACATGAGATGCCAAATCCATTTGTTCACCGAAAGCCATTTTGCTCCCCCTCAATATGTGCATTCATATATAAAAGAGTTTGGCACATATGGGAGAGCATACATTTGTTTCCAAAACATCACATTTTTATCAGATTTCTTTACATAAATCACATTCTCTCCCCCGATCACAAATTTCAAGTCAATTGAGATTTTGTGATCCCAATTGATTTAAGTAAGTTAAAACAAGTTTGGGAGAAAAATGTGGAATGATTAGAGTATTTTCTGAAAATGAGACGAAATTTTTTACTCGTTATGTGTCAAAAATGATGAGTTTTTGAAATGATTTAGAATTTAATGAGAAACTCATGAAAAATTCATATGTTGACACATAACATGAAAATCACATTTTTAATTCACTGCTGATTTTGTACACAAAAGCTTGTTGTGGTTGTTTATAAGATTTTGAAATCACTCTCCCCCTCAATCAATGAACCATATAAAATTTTGGAAAAATTTTGTCATTGATTGAGTGATTTTAAGAAACGGTTAAGTCCTGATTGATTTACAAAAACTCATGGTACCACCAAGTTTTTCACAAATACTTTCCAGAAAAATCATAAAAGGGAAGATATTTGCGATAAAAAGAAGACTTCTCTTCTTTAACAAGAAATAATGCACTGAAGCGTACATAATTTCGGGAGTGCACGGATGTAAAGTAATCCATGCCCGGATGAATTTCATCCGTTGTTAGGAACAACCGTCTTTTAGGCGACGTGTTTTCCTCATTTTGAAAACCGGGTTGCTATTTGAAGTAATAGCAAGCCATAATTTTAAATCCGGGTTACAGTCTGAATTAACTGCAAGCCATAAAGACATGTTTTACTTATTCATTTTAAACTTCTACTCGAGCTTCATTTAAAGTTCCGTGCCATTGTTGAATGGCATTTCTAGAACCGTAAATGTTATCGATAAACAGAAGACATGCCTAAGGAAGAACTATTTTTGGTATTTTTATGTTTTTCAGATATTATGGTTTTTATAGGTTTTATATTTTTGTATTTTCTTTTTGATTTAATAAGATATATACAAGGATATGTGAAGCGAATCCATTACTCCTCATTCTCTTCATGAAGACTTTTAAGTGATTTTGGCGAAAGACTCTTCATACCAAGTAGCAGGAGAATAAATTGAAACCGTTCTCCCGGGAGTGCCTTTGTGAAGAGATCTGCCAGCTGAAATTCTGTTCTTACGAAGAAAAGTTCCACAACCCTCTTTTCCACTTTTTCCACCACACCTTTGGAGAATCCATTTTGCCAGAAGAAACATTGACAGTATATCGCACCATGCTGAAGGAGCGTGCATTAGGCCATAGAAAGGCCTTTTTCAGATGGTAGATATGGGAAGGACGATCAAGAACCACAAATTCTTCAGGTTGACTGACATAAACAACTTTATTCAGCTCTCCATTTAGAAATGCAATCATCTCATCCATTTGATAGACCGTCAAGTTCTGACTTGCAGCATTGGTGTGGAATATTCTGATAGATTCAATGCAAACAACCGGAATAAAGGATATCCTTTAGCAACAATCCTTGCCTTGTGTTCAGAACGTCATGATGCTCATCAAGATTTACTTTGAAGAACCACTTAAGAGCTATAATCATTGCACAGTAGGGAGGTACAGCACCACAAGGCATTTGTGGCAAGTTGGCTTCATGTGGACACTTGTTAAGAAGGATTCCCAAACATGTTCTCAAAAGATTATCATTGCTCCATTTTTCAAAGTTGTTCTTGTGGTTGAGGGTTAGGAATTGATGTAGCCGTATCAAGATCTCCTGAAGAAGATGCCTCTTAAGAAGTGTCAGGAGCAAATATGTTGTCGAACGGAACATCATTGGGAGGAGGAAATGAATTTACTTCAAAATAATTGTCGACTGCAGTGCCTTGACGTACTGATGGAGATATAAGATTTGATGATGATGGTGAATGTCTTGCTGATTGAGTATCTCGAGCAATTGAAATATGAAAAGATAGACCATTTGGATCGTTTGGAACATGAGCTGTGACAGCTGGTGGTACCGGTGTATCAACAGTTAGCGGCTCAAAATATTCATCAACCATTGGATCAAACAGGATCTCCAAATCCTTAACGGTAGGTGGTACATAAGGTACATGCAGGAGTGGGATTCTGTACAAGACCTGGACTGATTGGTTCAGGTGACAAAAGTTTAGATGCGGGTCATGCACTGATGTGTACACGAGCCGTTTGCTCAGTCAGCTCATTGAATGTGACGTGAATAGTTTCCAAGATTTATCGGGTTCGTTAGTTGTAGATTTGGTATCCCTTGCGATCTGGTGCATACCCAACGAGGAATCCAATGTTTGCTTTAGCTTTGAGTTTTCCCAGATCTTGACTGTCACTTGTTGGATAGTATGGAGCACCGAACATTTGATGAAAAGTGAGATCCGGTTTCTTGCCAAATATCAGCTCACATGGAGTTTTGTTGTGGAGAGTATGCGTCAAGGATTAGTTTTTGGGTGTAACAAACTCAGTTCCATTATCGGTGAGGATGATTCTGATGGTTTTGTTGAGTCTCACTTGCAATTGTTTGATCAGTTTGATGATAACCTATGGAGTTTCATCCTTGGTTTTCTAAAACTTCACCCGTGTAAACCGACAGTAGTCATCCATGAAAACTAGAGCGTATTACTTCCCTTTAATACTCTGCACTCTCATTGGTTTGCAACGATCCATGTGAAGGGTGTGAAGAACTTCTTTGATGGTGTTGACAGTTTTAGGTTAGCGGGTATGCTTCTTGCTTTTGCTCAGTTAACAAACCGAACAACGATGATTCTTTTCGATCTTTAATCTGGGTATACCTCGTACAAAAATCCTTGCGAGCAAGATCATTGATGGTACCAAAGTTCAAGTGATTTAAACGTCGATGCCATAGTCACGATTTGTTCTTTGAGGCCATCCAATACTTTGATGAAGCATGTGTGTTTACTGAAGGCAACTTCAAGATCGGAATCACAAAATTGACCAACAGAAACTAAGTTGTGACCAAGTCCTTCCACGTAGTATACCATGAAGATTTACACTGTCACAAAAGACATAAGCTCCATAACCCATAATTGCCCCAAAATGGTCGTTCCCAAATCTAACTGACCCGATAAACTTATTCACGAAATTCTTGAGCTGTGAGCGATCCCCGGTCATATGTTATGAGCAGCCTGAGTCCAAATGTCAAAGGACGATTTGTACGACCTGCATTTGAAAACAGACAAAGCAAGAGAGTTTGGAGTGCCGGATCCCCAATTTAAGTTGGGTTCCAGTTGGTTAGTGCAAACAAATTCTACAGCCACAGAGGCCTTAGGTGCATTCGTTTCACTGGTAGATGCAAAGGGCCTAGTTAAAGGACAATACGCCTCTAAAGGGAAAGTTCTACCAGTTGGCTTCCATTTCTTAATAGGCACTACTTTAGAGTTAGTTATCCTAGTTAAAGGGCACTGTTCTCCTAAAGTGAACTTCCTTCCAGTGGGCTTCCATTGATAACCAATATTGGCAAATAGTTTTCCTGTTGCTTTCCAAATTTGCTTAACTGGTTTAGCTCTCCAAACTTTCTTTACTGGGGTTTTGTTGGATGACTTCAAAAATTTCTCAACACATTTATCATGATTAGCCGAAATTAAGCATTCATTACATGTTTTGCAAAGTGAATTAGGGTTTGAATTATGATTCTTTTTGCTCAAAACCGACTTTTTGTTCCTCATGTGGTCTTCTACTTTCTTCTTAGGAACACTTTTAGCTGGTGAAGTCTCATCATTTTTTATATTTCTCATAGGTTTTGACTCTCTAGCTTTAGTGTCACTATTAATTCCTATAGAAAGACTGATGGGAATCTTAGTCTTTTTCACTTTCAGCTGCTGAACATGTTTAGATGTGTTGGGATCTAAAGTTTCCAAGGGTGCCTCAAAGGTTACATGCTTGTTCTTAGACATTGAGAATGATGCAGCGAGCCTATCTTGCTTGTTGTCATTCTTAGGACATGTACCAATGGCATACTCTAAGAGCTCCTGAGATTGTTTAGTGAGAAAGCAGGCATCTAGAATAGCACTATCTTGTGGTTTCACTGTCCTATCCTCTTCTATAGTCTCGCGAAGCATGTCTAGACTATCCTTAAGGTACGATAGATACGCATAGTGAGCAGACCTATTGTTCCTAAGAGGGAGCGGGATATTCACAGCATCAACATCATATTTCTTACAAGCAGAAACCTTTAGAACAACATTATCACTAGTGATGATTGGCATTTTCCCTTTCACCAGAGTCTTTAGATTCTCATTCTCTTTAAGCAAAGAAGTTATCTTTTCATTGTTTTTATCACGTGTGATCTTAATTGAATCATATAACTCTTTGTAATGTTGTTTGACTTTTGAATTTTCAGCTCGAAAACAATCATTTTCATATTGTAGTTTGTTGATGATGTCTTGAAAATAAAAATTCTGAGAATCTACAGACTTTGGTTTATGGGTGTTAGTCACATCACTCTTATGAGATTTCAATTGGGCAATTTGAACCCTCAACTTCCGAATCGTGTTAGTGTGAGCTTGAATCTTTTCATCACGTTTGGCTAATTCAAAATATGCATCAAATTCAGGAGCATCCGAAGATGTCTTGGCATTTGAGCTTTTAATTCTTCCTTCTAAATGTTGATACTCTAATTGCAAATTAAGATTATCAACCTCTAGTTTTGAAAAATGCCTGACCATGTTATCATGGTCATCGTTTTGAATTTTCTCACGCAATTTTAAATTCTCCCCCTCAAGCTCAACAACACGATTCTGGAAAACATTCAATGCAATAGACATCTCATGAAATTGGCAAACAGATAAAGCAGATTCAGTAGCGGTATAAAACACGTCCTGTGCAACACAATTAGCAATCAAATTCTCATTCATGATGAGAACATTTTTCCTCTCAATTTTACTGTGTTTAAGATCAATGGACAGTTGTTTTCCCTTATTTTCCACATTTTTATACACCTCTTTCATATCAGACACATCTTTGTTTAGGGTTTTTTGAAGACCCTCAAAATGTTCTTTGAGAAGCTTAAAGAACGGCATAACCTCTGTTAAATAACATTGTTTTGTTTGTTCAAAACCCCTTTCCCCTTCAGTAATACCCGTTGGCGTAATTCTCTTTTTACATGTTTTATCAAAATCAGCAAATAATTGACCAAGAACATATAAACCAATTAGAGTATTATTTTGCGTGGGGAGAGTTAAGGGAACAAGATGCATGGGCGTATGTGGTGGGTACAACGTTGGATCAGCTATCTTAAAAATGGTACTGGTTTCGCCCACAAGTCTTTCTGCTTTCATTTTTTCTAAGTCTATATTCCAAAATACTTGCTCTGGGGTTAACCTTTTTTGAGGGACAAAGATAGCTAATCGGTTATCTTTAGAGTAATCATATTTGTACAGAATTTTGTTTGCAATGCACAAGGGATCCTTTAATTTTTCAGCCAATTTCTCTCTAGTAATAGCTTCTATCTCATTGGTCTCATCAAATGACGTCACATCAGGAGGGGCATGACCAGGCTTAAGCATAACATTTGCATCATATAATGCAGGTTGGGCAACTCTAACGCTCCTAAGGCAATCAGATTTGGGTTCAGCTACATCTTTTTCACTGTTTTCATCACATAACTTTTTATGCTTTTGAATCATTTGAGCAGTTTGAATGGTTTGGCCTTGCGTGTACAACTTGTTTTCGAGCTTATTATTCAACGTTTTAAGTCTGGAGAAATCATTTAAGAGTTTTGTTTTTTCTTCCTGAAAATCAAGTTTTAGTGTAATTACACTTTTCTGTATCTCCTGTTTTTGTTTAACAGTTTGATCAAGTTGATTTTGTAAAGAATATAACTCCTTTTTCAATGTTTCTTCCCTTAAATTACGTTCTGTTATGTATGCACGCATTTGCCAATCCATTTTCTGTTCACGTTCGGTTAGCTCAAATTTTGCACGTTGTTCATATATGGTCACCTGTTCCTTAAGGATGTTAAGTCTAGTGGTCAAAGTGTCATCAGGGATATAAGCGGTGTTCTCAAGCAACTCACAAGCATTATTTACAACAGAAGATGCACTACTAGGTACAACAGACACTTCGTTGTGTTTCACATATTGTTCATATGGGGTAACATTGCTATTTCCCATATTATCAGTATCTGACTCAACAGCGTTTGTTTGTTGTACTTCGTTAGGAATCTTTTGTTCATACAACACCTTATCATCATTTACAACAGAAGATGCTCCACTAGGTACATCAGTTTCTTTGTTGTGTTTCACATGTTGTTCAATTGGGAAAGCATCACTATTTTCCAATTCAACATCATCTGACTCAACAACATTAGTTTGATGTACTTTGTTGAGTATCTTCGGTTCATCAATCCTTTTATACAATTTGAGTACCTCAGCACGTGACACCCTTTCTTTTACCATTCGGATATATGCATCCTTTTCATGTGCAACAAGAGTCAATGAACTGTTGGTAGTGTCAAGCTTATCAGTCTCTGATCCTCTGCCTTCAATGAAAACTGACCCAACATCTGATGCTTTACCCGAATTTACAATTCCATCACTTGATTGCATCCGACATGCCTTCACCTTGTCTTCATCCTTAAGTTTGTATTGTGCTCTTTCCTCAATGTACTCCTTAACGTTACCCATGAGTTGGAGTAGTGTGACTCTGAACACGTCAACTTCGATTCCCGTGTAAGTAGCAAAGCACTTCTTCGTCATTTGACTCTCATGATCATAGTCCTCAGTGAATCGTGAATTAATGAACACTTGGAGCTGGGTGTTGATCACATAGAATGCAGCCATAGATCTACCTTCAGAAAATTCACCTTTGTCAAGTTGTTGTTGAAGTTGATCTAAGTTCAGAATCATTTTGACTGTAAAGGTCTCAACATCTTGACCAAAGAGTGTTTCGAATGCACGTTTGTATCCTCCTAAATATACAGGTTGTGCAAAGAGAACCTTGAGATGTGAGTGAAGTAATCGAACACATTCAATGCAACTTTCCTTTATATTGTCAGGTAATTTAATTGGCTGATGAACATCATTCTCTTGAGAATTCGAGCACGAAGATTCCATTGCAGCATTATCAGACTCAAGCACATTAATTTGTTGTGAAGGGTTGGAAGTGTTATGTTCATCGATCATGTCGTATAATTTGAGTATCTCAGATATGACTGAATCTGAAGTAGTAGACATGATGTAAACGTGCACGGGATTTTACGAGTCTATGACTTAAACCGAGAAATAGAATCTTTCGCGGGATTTTACAAAGTCAAGAAGAAACCGTGAGATGATGCTGAGTACTTAGGTGATTGAGTGTGAGATGATGAACTTTGCAAGGTACAGTAAGTTATCAAAGTCAAGTCACAACGAGTCGAATAACACCAAGTCAAATCACAATTAGTCAAATTGCCAGAATCAACTCACAACGTCAGATTATAATTTGACAAGTTGCAACAACTCAAATTGCAGCAATTCTTAAATCACAGAACTATTCAACTTGCAGCGTATAATCACCTCATAAAAACTTGATCAGCTAGCAGGGAGTTATCAATTCGCACTAAGAGTCAACCAGCAGTGATTTATCAACAAGCAATATGATTGGTTCGGTTGATGCAAGTTGCTATGGTGAAATTAAAGTCTGAAAATTTAAAACCTCAATAACTTCACTCCAGAGGTGATTTGGGCCTCGAAAAATTTGTTTCACGACTTCGTGGTGAAACCTCACAATATTGAGTCTGTTCCGGTCGTTTTGACAGGTATTTCGCTGAAAACGGAGTTACGGTTCAAAAGTTATGGTCGTTTGAAGTTTTAACGTAAAAAGTCAACTTTGGTCAACCACTGGAAGAGGTAACCGCTGGAAGGAGGAACCGCTGACAAAGTAACCGCTGACTATGGTAACCGCTGACCTGGTAACCGCTAACTATGTAACCGCTGATAAGATAACCGCTAACAACGAAAACCGCTGGAGGAGCTAACCGCTAAATACACTAAATGACAGAGTGTACTAACCGCTGTCAACAAACCGCCAAAACAGTATTGTACCAGCGTTTTGTCCGCTACCCCAATATAGTAAGTTCAAAACTAACCGCTGAAAGTAACCGCTGNCTCAGGTATGACTGAATCTGAAGTAGTAGACATGATGTAAACGTGCACGGGATTTTACAAGTCTATGACTTAAACCGAGAAATAGAATCTTTCGCGGGATTTTACAAAGTCAAGAAGAAACCGTGAGATGATGCTGAGTACTTAGGTGATTGAGTGTGAGATGATGAACTTTGCAAGGTACAGTAAGTTATCAAAGTCAAGTCACAACGAGTCGAATCACACCAAGTCAAATCACAATTAGTCAAATTGCCAGAATCAACTCACAACGTCAGATTATAATTTGACAAGTTGCAACAACTCAAATTGCAGCAATTCTTAAATCACAGAACTATTCAACTTGCAGCGTATAGTCACCTCATAAAAACTTGATCAGCTAGCAGTGAGTTATCAATTCGCACTAAGAGTCAACCAGCAGTGATTTATCAACAAGCAATATGATTGGTTCGGTTGATGCAAGTTGCTATGGTGAAATTATGGTCTGAAAACTTAAAACCTCAATAACTTCACTCCGGAGGTGATTTGGGCCTCGAAAAATTCGTTTCACGACTTCGTGGTGAAACCTCACAATATTCAGCCTGTTCCGGTCGTTTTGACAGGTATTTCGCTGAAAACGGAGTTACGGTTCAAAAGTTATGGCCGTTTGAAGTTTTAACGTAAAAAGTCAACTTTGGTCAACCGCTGGAAGAGGTAACCGCTGGAAGAGGTAACCGCTGGAAGGAGGTAACCGCTGGAAGAGGTAACCGCTGACAAAGTAACCGCTGACTATGGTAACCGCTGACCTGGTAACCGCTAACTATGTAACCGCTGATAAGATAACCGCTAACAACGAAAACCGCTGGAGGAGCTAACCGCTAAATACACTAAATGACAGAGTGTACTAACCGCTGTCAACAAACCGCCAAAACAGTATTGTACCAGCATTTTCTCCGCTACCCCAATATAGTAAGTTCAAAACTAACCGCTGAAAGTAACCGCTGATCTACCAGAACTAACCGCTACAAAAAAAGTATTACCGAGGAGGAAACCGCTGCCAAGAACAACCTTCCAAACTCACTCGAATCACAACCAAACGTAATATCTAGCCAACCCAAATGAAAAACTAGATAAATCTAACACCTCTAATCCAAGAAGTACAAGAAAAAACACAAGAAACACCAAGAACGAGCTAAAGTATGAGTAAAACCTTCCTAAACTAATAGAAACCAAAACAAACCATACACCACAAGTCCAAACACCAAGTACCTACGATCCCTAGGATGTAACCATGGCTCTTGATACCAATTGTAGGATACTAAATAACATATAACACGTATGGAGTTGTGCTTATGGTACGAATTAAAGAAAGAAATAAGAATAAAGGAAGAAGAAGAAGAAGAAGTTTAGAGAGAGAGAAAGGGAGAGAGTTGGGAGTTCTAGAGAGAGAAAGTGAAGAGAAAAATAGTCATATGATTAGAAGCTCCAACCCTTTCCCTTGGGTGGGAAAGGGTATTTATAGTTACAATAAACGCTCTCCTTCGAGCTGTGGATCAGGCATACAGTGGGTAAAGACCCGTCCTTCTTCCACGGTGTTACTTAAACTAAACTAACAACTACCTTATTATGATAAATACTACGAGCTACATGACGCTAATACAATTCTCGGAGTGACCGAACCTTCTATAGAAAAACGTATTCCTAACAGATTAGGAACGGCCTTGGTAAGGATTAGAGAAAGTCTTCACACTATGCTGTTGACGATCTCGAAGTCCGAATTTGTAAGTGCCGGTATGTTTATTACTAACCAAGTTTTATGCACCTCAACATACCATACTTATCATGTTCACCACCATCACTCTAGTTCCACATGCTCATACCAATATCTAAAGAGGAGTCGTCAGAACCGTTCAACCATGGAGATTCACTCAACTATGATGTATGAGCATGTTGGAAAGGCGAATTCCCACCAAAGACTAAGAAGTTGACGATTGAAGCTGATTGCAGAAAAGATGCCGATTCATCATCTCATGCTTACACTTCAACATCAAATCGAAAGATAACATGATCAAGGAATGGGCTTCAACTATGCTTCCACAACTCTGATGCAGAAGATCATGATCCAGAAAAGTGTAAGCATGACGACACAAAGACAATCACAACATCACAAAGAGACACTTCCACTCAAAGATGACTTGAAGCTAAATATTTGAATGATAAGCAAAAGAGCAAAGTCAAAGATCATCCTATACATCAAGGAAGTCATCTTGAGTCGTTTATCAATGAAGAATCAACAACTACGAGCTACAAAAGAATCTACAAAGATTTCAATGCAAGAATTCAAGATTTAATTTCGGGGTGACCTCCCTTAGGGGGAGATTGTTAGGAATACGATTTTTGTATAAGAAAGATTCGGTCACCCCAGATACGATTAAGCATTGTTTAGCTCGTAGTATTTATAATAGTTAGTAGAACGTAGATTAGAAGTAGTTAGTATTCGCGGAAGAAGGACGGGTCTTTACCCACTGTATGCCTGATCCGCAGCCCAAGTGGCAAAAACTCATGTACATATAAAAGCCCTCTCCATCCTTGGAGAGGGCAAGCCTTCTCATAATCTATTTTCTTTTTTTTGGTTTTCTCTCTAAGGCTTCACCTCTTTCTCTCTCTAACTTTCTCTCTCTACATTTTCTTCTTCTCTTCTCTTTTTCTTCCTCTCTTAATACTATTCGATCCATAATCAATAAAACCTTACATGTTATTAATATGAGTGTTCTACACCTGTGTTGTCCGATAGATATGATGAGGCACCCATGTCTATATGCCAATCCGGGTCTTGAAATGTCGTAATTTGAAACGCCTGAGGAAGCATAGTGACTTGAGTCGGGAAGTAAGCAGGAGAAACATACAGATAACCCACTGGAATAGCAGACATAAACTGTTGTAGGGCCTGCTGAACCATTGAAAGTTGGGAATGTTGAATAAGTTGTTGGGTTGGCTGACCACATTGAGCCTGTTGAGTATAAACATAACAAATGATTGTGGAGCGGCCCACACAAACTGTTGGGCTGGAAAATGTTGTCTAAAAAAAATATGTTGAATCGTCCAATAAACAGTAAGTATCGAGACCTTTTTATTCTTTATTTTTAATTTGTGCATGATTGGCAAGGAGAAAAAGTAATACTCCATAAATCTTTTTTTTCTTCTTTTTGTCGGCAGTAAGGAAGCAAAGTCACAACGCACAATTGTGACGGTAGAGGAGAAGCAAAATAATAGTAGGCAACAATAAAAAAATAGTAGACAAGTTACTCTTGTGACGAAACCAAATGATAGCAATATCACTTTTGATACGCCATATATGGATCCTAATGGACAAAAGGTTCTACAGGATATGTCTGCCTATAAACAAGATTGTGCCTTGATTCTTTCTTTAGTTGATACATTAAATTTTAAAATTCAAAATTACACTATTGTCATTTAAAAACATAAAGATGAAAATAAGGTATTGACAAAAGAGCTTGAGAGGTACAAGAGTCAAGTTCAAAGTTTTAATCTAGACTATGATAGGAAAAATGTGATGCAGGTTTTACGGTCCAGGTTTTAATATTTATAAAGTCTCGTCTACCTAAGGTTTACCTAATGCACTATCAGGCAGTGTACCCAGTCGTGTGAGGTATAGCTAGATGGTAAAGCTGAGGTCGTCCCAAGAGCTATGCGTATGGAAATTATCTAAGCTTAGTGTCACGTTTAAAAGGGGTTTTAAGATTAAATTGATTAATTAAACTAATAAGAATAAATAATGAAAAGCAAGTAAATAAACGAAGGAAATCAGTAGAGAGAAGTAGTGTTAGCCTAATTACTACTCTTGTTATTATCATGACAAGTTTTCTAATTAATGCATCCTATCGTTTCATCTGGGGATTAAATTCGTTAGACTCAGATGGTCAAATTGCCTAACCTATCTTGCACCTNGACAAAAGGTTCTACAGGATATGTCTGCCTATAAACAAGATTGTGCCTTGATTCTTTCTTTAGTTGATACATTAAATTTTAAAATTCAAAATTACACTATTGTCATTTAAAAACATAAAGATGAAAATAAGGTATTGACAAAAGAGCTTGAGAGGTACAAGAGTCAAGTTCAAAGTTTTAATCTAGACTATGATAGGAAAAATGTGATGCAGGTTTTACCGACCAGGTTTTAATATTTATAAAGTCTCGTCTACCTAAGGTTTACCTAATGCACTATCAGGCAGTGTACCCAGTCGTGTGAGGTATAGCTAGATGGTAAAGCTGAGGTCGTCCCAAGAGCTATGCGTATGGAAATTATCTAAGCTTAGTGTCACGTTTAAAAGGGGTTTTAAGATTAAATTGATTAATTAAACTAATAAGAATAAATAATGAAAAGCAAGTAAATAAACGAAGGAAATCAGTAGAGAGAAGTAGTGTTAGCCTAATTACTACTCTTGTTATTATCATGACAAGTTTTCTAATTAATGCATCCTATCGTTTCATCTGGGGATTAAATTCGTTAGACTCAGATGGTCAAATTGCCTAACCTATCTTGCACCTTGTCCTATTCTCACAAACTTTAAATTGCAAGAGTTCATTGGGCGGCGTGAATCTACGAGATGCAAGAGTCTTTAAGTGCCTCTACTAACTTGGACTAGTCTAACGGGATGCGGGCAGGTCGCAACTTACATCCCCTCTAACTCCTTTAAGCACATCTGATTGGTAGGTGGTCCTATGGTTAATTCTCACGTGTATGGTGATATTTCTACCACCAAGTCACACCCTTATCGGCTATGGGTCCTATGGACAATTCTCCAAGCCTCAAAGGAACTACCAATCATTTATGCTACCAAAGCTAGAGTGTCCCAAGACACGCCAAGAAAGTATACAAACAAAACGATAATAAATGCGAGAAAACTAAATCATGGCAATAACAATTTCATAACAAGTTTAACACCAAGAGGTGTTTAGCCACTCATATTAATAAATGCAGAAAATATCATGTTCAACATTGTAAATGAAAATATAAATCGAATACAAGAATTAAATATGAATAAACTTATGATTGAAGCGTGATTCCTCCCTTGGAAATGACTTGTATGCAAGTGGAATGGCGTTCTCCTTGCTCCCTGAATTCCTCTGGACTTCTTTGTGGTGGAATGGTGTGGAATGAATGATATAAAATTCGGAATTTAGGGCTGGTATTTATAGTGCCCGAATTTGCTACGGCGTAGTTCTAGGGTTGACTACGCCGTTGCCTTTGTAAAACTCAATTACTCCGTAGCTTGATAAGTGCTACATGCGTAGTTTCTCTGCTGGAACTTTCTACGACATAGTTAATTGGGGAACTACGCCGTAGTTTCTTCAAGGATCACGGATGTTTCAATACTGTTTGATTTGGGGACCTACGACATAGCTTGAATTGTTGCTACGCCCGTAGAAGTCTTGTTGGAAAAACTACGCCGTAGGTCTTGGTGGACTTCATTCTGGTCTTCTGAGTGAGCTACGGCGTAGGCATAATAAACCTCTACGCCGTAGTTAGTGCAGATAGTGCATACTTCAATAATCTTCATATAAAATCTTCCATTTCCGCGTTTCTTCGTTCCTTTGCTCATCTTTGTCCTGAAAACATAATATAAACAATTAAAAGTATATATCCTTATAAAAAAACACAAAAGATGAGAATATTAGGGGGAAATTAACACTAAAATCATGGAACTATTTGATGTTATCAAATATCCCCCCACTTGAACTCTACTTGCCCTCAAGTAGACCTTATTAGAATAGTTCTTTAAAAGATATCTCCCGAGATTCTGGAAGATATGAATCTAAAAATTTCCTATGCTAGAATATATCAAAGCCGAACACCTCACGAAATGGGAACAAACACTCATGCTCACTCTCCTAATCTAAGTGTTAATTTCGGGGTGATCACTCAACGCACAGTCATATAATGTATTCTATCATAAACTTGGCGATTACAAAAATCTCTACCACCAGAGCTAAGGTCGAAACAAATTTTAAAGGCAATATTGGGTGAACATATATAAGGCTATTGGTGTAGTGTTGTTACTAACATACTACGGCAAAGGCGACAAAGGCAATGGTACATGACCAGAATGCCGGGCAAGACACCAATGACTGCTCAAATCCCTTACCTAAGCATGATTCACAACTAAAGGGTAGGATAAGACATGGAATGCACAATAATGGTGTGAAAATAAAAAGAAAGCAAATAGTCTTAGCCTATAACCGAGTTGTTACCACTTGCCGTTCATCCAAAGTCCAAGCTTCAAGATGCAAAAACTGGATCATATAACAAGTGTGTGTGCCATTAGCGGACGTCATGATGGGCACAACACTTGGTCTTCATGTTGGCGATCAAAACCCACTAACTTCATTCATCATATGTGACCGAAGTGGCCTGTAACACCCCCATTTTCACGTTTCGCAGCGGATTTAGGGTTGGGGGTATTACTTCATGGAATCACAGTTACAGTAATAGAAAATGACTCGAAAAGAGACGTTTTTATAAATATGTTATCATTCATTAAAATATCGGAGTTTTATTAAGATTAGGTCCCGTGAATCTAAGTGTGAATTAGTTTAGGAATGATAACAAGATTGAAAGTCCTCCGAGTTCAGTGCCTTCTCCTATCATGTCTCCATAATGGTATACCTAGGATACATGCTTAAAAAGTCAACACTAGGTGTTGAATGAGAATCATAGGTTTAAGTGTTAGTGAATACAAGTTCCCTGGGCTACGTTGTTACACCCATCTAGGAAAATGTTGTGTGTGTGTGATAATTGTGATGCATGCACAATTATCAGGAGTGGGGTATGTTGCACTAAGCTCATGAACAACACGTTAACAATCCGGGTCATGTGGGCAGTGGGCTGCAGACCCAACATGAGGGGATAGGAAGGATAACTTGCCAAAGTTAATCCTTCAGTGGGTTCAAGTATAGTACTTATTGGTACCACCTAGAGAGGTGTTAATACCAATGGGAGTTGTCAAACTCAAATAGATCTATCAACTATACTCGCGTTCGCATGGGTAAAATATCCCAAACGATTAGATTCATGAATTTTAGTTATGTAGTGGTGGCAGTTAGTTTACTCGTGCAACAACCAAAGAAAAAGACTTGTATTCGGTTTAAAGCATGCATCCCCCTCACAGGGTTTGTAAAGCATTTAGAAAGCGTTTAAAAGGTGTGAGGATATGAAAACTCACCTGGGCTTAGGGAATTCTAACTAGTGCAAAGAGTGACTCTGAAACTAGACTGCCTTACTCACGTATCCTGATGTTGTTGTTGTTGTTGTGGATGTATGTCAAGCTTTAGTTGTTTAGTTTATGTTTCTTAAGTAGTTATTCTTAGGGTTCTTTAGAGTTTTAGATATAACACAACACCGTTCAGGCCATCACAATTCAGAAGTATAAGACTCCTCACATGAAGCTCCCTACAATTGTATTATGTTATTAACATAATACCGTTCGGGCCATCATAATTCAGAAGTTAATACTCCTCACATGAAGCTCCTTACTATTGAGTCATGTTGTTATTAAGGTTTAGTTATAACATAACACCGTTCGGGCCATCATAATTCAGAAGTATATGCAATAATCGTTTGAGGAGTCAGGGCACTTTAAATCGTAAACCCAAGAAACTCGTCAGAACGAAATATCCACATAGTACTCCTCACATGAAGCTCCCTAGTATTGTGTTATGCTTCTAACTTTAAAATAGGTTTGCTATATATATATATGAAATAGTTTACTTTATACCCTTTAAGTTTAGTATATCTGCAAAATTGTAACAACCCACAAAATCTCATCACTATCATATTCATTACAAATACCTAGAGTAGGTATTTCACAGGTAAATTTTTGCTTTTTATGTGCATTCATTACTTGCATGACTCTCTAGACCTGCCCACGTATCCTCACCAGCCAAATAACTCAACACTCACACCCTATAAACCCAAGCATAAGATCACAACAACACCACAATAAGTAATTCACCAATCTAACACACCAAACTTACCACAAAACCATAACAAACCCTAAATAAACCCTAATTAGGTCTTTGTGCTTACTAAACCCTATATGCTTCGTTAAACTAGTTTGAAAGTGTCCAAAGCTTAAGTATGAGTTACCTTAGGAACATTAGGATACCTTAGGACCCTTAGACATTAGTACAACCCATTAGAGCTTAGGTACAAGTCCCTTAGGCATATAACCATAACTAGGTCATAACTTCCCGAAAACTAGGTCAAACCTTCCCAAATCTTTCCCATAAGCTACCATCACTTAGTATAAGCCCCTTAGGACTTAGGATTAGTCACTAAACACTCTTAGGAACCTAACTTAGGCACTAAACCCTGGGAAAAACCCTAAACACTCACTAAGTAAAACTAGGTCAAAACTTAACCGAAACTAATAAAACCTAAACATAAGCACCTCAAACACCTTAACCAAGCACCCTAGCACCTCTCCCTAGTTAAGCTAGCACCCTATGTAGCATCTCGTAAATTTTTCCATACGATTAGTAAATAAGTAAAATAAATAAATGAGTATTAAGTTATTAAATACCATTTTTACGGGTGACAAATTTTTTATATATATATGACATGTTATATAGATCACTACGATAATTGTGATTAACCATTTGCCTAGGAACGATGCTTACACACAAACCTAGATAGTCTAATAGCGCGAATATAATTTTAAACGTTTATATTTTATAAATATACGTTTCGTTTTTATACCGTATACTATTTATATGTTTCCCGAGCCTATGAAAATTCCCGAGATCGCTCACTAATATTATTGGACCGTAACCCGACTCACGAAACTTGCTATGTGGGCCTCCGTGACCCATTGGGCCACGTTAAAACCCAACAGCACCAAACGGACCCTTATATACTTTTCTTTTCTTCTTTGGGCCTGCACTCCACGAAGCCCACCAGGCCACAAGCCCAAGTGCACACTTAGTTTTATTTTTCTTTCTTTTCTTTGTTTCTTAGTTGCGACATAGCCACAAGACACCCTCGTTCCTTTTATTTTTCGACACATAACACGTATATATTTTTACATATCTTGATTGACCACCTAGCATATATAGAATCATGAATGGTAAATTTTGTGACCTTATTCATATGTTTACTGCCTCAGAACCGAGCAAAGAAAACCACCAAAACCATTTTGCCAAATTAGTAAATAACGTGTCACATGCATCCTATCGACCTCACAAGCTCACCAATGACCACTAACCTGACACAAATGCACAGTAAAATGTCAGGAATGAACAGGAGATCTTAGTTACACATTCTAATTGTTGCTTTCATTCGATTGGTCAAGTATGAGGTGCCACACCTTAATAACGAGCCAACACACAACCCCTTGGCATATCTCACTTGTCATTTCACTCCAAGACTCACTATATAAACTACCATGCATGCTCAGTTGCAAGAACACACAAAAACGTACCCTATATCTATTTTACATGAAGAATACATGCCGATTTGGGACGAACCTTTTGC
Source organism: Artemisia annua (assembly GCA_014162995.1). NCBI lineage: Eukaryota > Viridiplantae > Streptophyta > Magnoliopsida > Asterales > Asteraceae > Artemisia > Artemisia annua. The sequence continues at coordinate 86,523 of LBNU01026271.1, read as the reverse complement.
CCATTGTACGAGGTGTAGAAGTGATCCAAGAGAACCACACTTGCTCATCTTGAACCTTTTGCTGGGTCGTGTACCATACTACATTCACCCTCTGTTCCAATTCGAACCATACGAACCATTATACTCCACCCCTAGAGGTGAGGTGAGAACTTGGAGCCCTTTTTACTATTTTTCATTTCGTACATTTTGATTTTTGCACGTTTACTTTGGCCTTTTTACTTCGAATCTAGAAACATAACACCATGATTTTATAACGTGAACTCATTCTCAACATGGCTAACAACCAGGAAACATAAATGATTCGACCTTATAAGCTTGTATAAATCGTTTACTAAAGCCAATTTGTTTGTACAAAAATTGTTTTCTAAAACCTTTATATAATAACGATTGGGCTTGTAAGCCCATTAAGCTGTTTTTAAGTTTATTTGATAAGATGGTCTCACAAGCTTATTTGTAACATTTTTATACTCCTAAAATGAGTCCAAGATCAAGCCCAAATGTTTCGTAAGCCCAATGGATCGTTATTTGTTATTGGGCCATAGTTATAGCTCGTTAAGGCCCATTTAGTGAAAAGGACTTTTTAAGAAAATAAGCTGTTATAATACGCTAATCTAAGTATTCTGAGCTTATTGGAAAAGTTAAAATGTTAAGTTTTTAGTTTGGTGAAATTTGGACTAAATTTGCAAAACTTTATAAACGAGGGACTAAAAATGTAAACTTTGGAAACTTATGGTAGAAACTGTCAAAACTGTTTTTATGAGTTATAAACTGTTAATATTGATACTTGGAGTTAGTAAATGTAAATATTGATACTATTGGACCTAAAATGTAATAATATTTAACTTTGGACTAACGGTGTAAAGTTTATATCATTAGGGTTAAAAGTGTAACTTTGTTGAAACTTAAAGGATTTTCTGTAATATTATTTTATAAAAATACTATTAATGTTTTATAAATAAACATACATGTTTAATGTAAAACTTTTATAAATTTAACTTATATATATACGTTATATTATTGACGTTATATAATTAATTTTAACGATATGATGATACGTTATTCATTTTCTTTTATAATTACAATCGTGACTCATCGTCTACAAACTATGACTTATTTATGATGAATTTCCATCGATCATCATTGTACTCACAAGTTATATGTATATATAACTTTGTTTTCGAACTTAAGGCATTTAAACAAACACGAGTTTTGTTCATGACTAAATGACAAGTATTCGCGATAAAACCGGACTTAGACTATCAACTAAAACTTGCCATATCTTTTAGGTTGTGTGTGAAGCCGTTGCCTAGCATCGTTGAGTTTACGATACTACTACATCTACTGTACTACTAAGGTGAGTTCATAGCCCACTATTATACTATTTTGTGGGGAGATACATGCTTAAAAACCGAACACAAGTCTTTTATTTTGGTATTACTATACCGGCTGGCCATTCTTATTGCTTAAGTAGCTATTGCCAAAAGTCCCTCGATCATGAACCTTAATCACTTACAGGGTGAACGTAAATAACTGTGGATAGATCTATTTGGGGCTAACAATCCCCGTTTGGTTGTTGGAGAAAACCACCAAACGCACTTTATTTGATGACATAGGTTAATGGCAAATACCTATCTTGGGGGCCTATTATTTTGCGTCATATTATTTTATATGATTGGCTGTAAATCGTTGTATGTCATGAGCTTAAGGAAATAATGAAAATGAATGATGAATATGGATATGGAAGTATGATTTTCAACTTGTTTGATTGCATGTGAATTGCAATGACTTTATCTTGTGTTCAACTGTTAAATTTAAACCTATGAATATCACTCAACTTTTGTTGACTTTTAGCATGTTTATCTCAGGAATTAAGCAAGAAGGACCATGAAGGCACAGAGTGGGCATGTAAACCGGCACGGACTTAAATAAATGTTTTGATACATTTCAAATAAACTTGTTGTTAAATTATGAAACATCTTAATGTCTTGAATATTTGGTATTTTGAATAAAACTAAACTTTAAAACGTCACTTTGTGTCGTTTTCTATGATTGTGACAAAGATCCTTGAAGTAATACCCCGAAATTCTTCCGCTGTGATTATTAAGTCTTCCGCTGTTATTGACAAATTTTGGGGGTGTTACACCCTAGCACCTTATAAGCACCCACACAAGTAGGTGCATCACCTACTTGTCACCTACTTAACTAAACCGCCCCTAAACCACCACTAAACAACCACTAAACCACCACTAATCCACCACTAATCACCCTAAACCACCACTAAACCCCCAAGTAGCTTACAAGCACCTCTAAGCTAGCAAGCAAGGTGGTGCATCACCACCTTGTCACCTCCTTCCCTCGTCGGTCTCTTCTCCACCACAAAACCCTAACCAACCCCTATAACCGCCTATAGACCTCCACCTCCACCCTTATAGCTCCCATTAGTCACCTACTAGCTGTGGCTAGTCACTCCCCCTCCTCGTGACACCATGACTCCCCAAACTTGGCCACTAAGGCTTGCGAGCCCTATAAATACCGCGACTCCCTCCCCATTTCAAACCATCCCATTCTTTCTTTCCACCTCAAAATTTTTGTAGTTAGTAGTAGTATAGGATCCTTAGAAGTCCTAGGAGTCGAGTAGAGCAAGCCTTGAGGCCATGTTGAGTCGTGTTGCCATCGAGAAAACCCTAACCCTAGCTTAACCGTCGTTAACCCTTCCCTAACATAGTAAGCCTTCAATTTTAGTTCTTTTAGCTTTAGATTAGTCCTAGGATAGATATTAGGTGCCTTGGAATCCATAGGATCCCTTGCCTAAGCCTTGGTCATAATCATTTACTAGTTTACATTTTAAAACACTAAATAGAGTCGAATTGCCTTTTATGTGCTATAAGTCCTTTCCATAAGCCTTAAGCTAGTTTAGGTAATTTATATAAGCTAATATTAGTTAAACATAAGCTAGGAAACCTTTTTGTTTAATAAAAATATAGTTTGCATGGAATTAGGACTAGTTTTGCAAAGTTTTCCATGCATAGGGGTATATATGGTAATTTTCTGAAAATATAGAGTCTAGGGACTATTTTTGACATTTTTTAGAAGTTATAAGTATAAGGACCCTTTTTGCAAAATTATAAAACCTTAGGATAAAAAGTTAAAAAGTTATAAACTTAAAAGGACTAGTTTTGCAAAAGTTATAAACTTAAGGGTATAAAGGGTAAATATAGAAAACTTATAAGTCCAAGGGTCATTTCTGTCACTTTTCTAAAATATATAAGTATAGGGACTAATAGTGTTAAGTCTAGATAATTATAAACCTAAGTATTATAAGTATTATAAGTCTAGGGTAGATTTTGTAAGTATATTAAACTTAAAGGGTATAAAATAAACTATTTCATATATATAGCAAACCTATTTTAAAGTTAGAAGCATAACAAAATACTAGGGAGCTTCATGTGAGGAGTACTATGTGGATATTTCGTTCTGACGAGTTTGTTGGGTTTACGATTTAAAGTGCCCTGACTCCTCAAACGATTATTGCGTATACTTCTGAATTATGATGGCCCGAACGGTGTTATGTTATAACTAAGCCCTAATAACAAGATGACTCATAGTAAGGAGCTTGATGTGAGGAGTATTAACTTCTGAATTATGATGGCCCGAACGGTATTATGTTGATAGCATAATACAATAGTAGGGAGCCTCATGTGAGGAGTCTTATACTTCTGAATTGTGATGGCCTGAATGGTGTTGTGTTATATCTAAAACTCTAAGAACCCTAAGAATAATTACTTAAGAAACATAAACTAAACAACTAAAGCTTGACATACATCCACAACAACAACAACAACATCAGGATACGTGAGTAAGGCAGTCTAGTTTCCGAGTCACTCTTTGCACTAGTTAGAATTCCCTAAGCCCAGGTGAGTTTTTCATAGCCTCACATCTTTTTAAACTTTTCATAAATGCTTTACAAACCCTGTGAGGTGGATACGTGCTACTTGCTTTACTTAAAACCGAATACAAGTCTTTTTCTTTGGTTGTTGCACGAGTAAACTAACTGCCACCACTACATAACAAAAATTCATGAATCTAATCGTTTGGGATATTTTACCCACGCGAACGCGAGTATAGTTGATAGATCTATTGGAGTTTGACAACTCCCGTTGGTATTAACACCTCTCTGGGTGGTACCAATAAGTACTATACTTGAACCCACTGAAGGATTAACTTTGGCAAGTTATCCTTCCCATCCCCTCATGTTGGGTCTGCAGCCTACATGACCCGGATTGTTAACGTGTGGTTCATGAGCTTAGTGCAACATACCCCACTCCTGATAATTGTGCATGCATCACAATTATCACACACACACAACATTTTCCTAGATGGTGTAACAACGTAGCCCAGGGAACTTGTATTCACTAACACTTAAACCTATGATTCTCACTCAACACCTAGTGTTGACTTTTTAAGCATGTATCCTAGTTATACCATTATGGTGACATGGCAGGAGAAGGCACTGAACTCGGAGGACTTTCAATCTTGTTATCATTCCTACACTATTTCACACTTAGATTCATGGGACCTCACCTTAATAATACTCTAATATTTTAATGAATGATAACATATTTATAAAAACGTCTGTTTTCGAGTCGTTTTCTATTACTGTAACTGTGATTCTATGAAGTAATACCCCAACCCTAAATCCGCTGCGAAACGTGAAAATGGGGGTGTTACAAAAATCTACCCTAGACTTATAATACTTGTAATACTTAGGTTTATAACTATCTAGACTTAACACTATTAGTCCCTATACTTATATATTTTTAGAAAAATGATATAAATGACACTTGACTTATAAGTTTTCTATATTTACCTTTCATACCCTTAACTTTATAACTTTTGCAAAACTAGTCCTTTTAAGTTTATAACTTTTTAACTTTTTATCCTAAGGTTTTATAATTTTGCAAAAAGGGTCCTTATACTTAAATCTTCTAAGAAATGTCAAAAATAGTCCCTAGACTCTATATTTTCAGAAAATTACCATATATACCCCTATGCATGGAAAACTTTGCAAAACTAGTCCTAATCCCATGCAAACTATATTTTTATGAAACAAAAAGGTTTTCTAGCTTATGTTTAACTAATATTAGCTTATATAAGTTACCTAAACTAGCTTAAGACTTATAGAAAGGACTTATAGCACATAAAAGGTAATTCGACTCTATTTAGGGTTTTAAAAAGAAAACTAACTAGTTCTAGTGTTCAATGCTTAGGCAAGGGATCCTATGGGTTCTAAGGCAACCTAATACTATCCTAGGACTAATATAAAGCTAAAAGAACAAGAAATGAAGGCTTACCTAGGTCGGGGAAAGTTAACGAGGGATTAGGGTTTTCTAGGGCTTCTCTCGGCTCAAACCACAACTCGACAAGGCTCAAGGCTTCACTACTTGACTTCTAAGGATTTTAAGGGTTCTATGCTACAGAATATATGTGATAGAGAAGAGTAGGAAGGTGTGGGATGAAATGAAGGGAGTACAAGGGTATTTATAGCCTTCGATGGAGTAGCGACCAAGGAAAGGAAGTAGGAGGTATCGAGGAGGGGGGAGGTGAGTAAGCTATGCTAGGTGGTGTCGTGGGAGGTCTAGAGGGTGATGAGGACGAGCTAGGAGGTAGCTAGGGGGCTGCCTAAGCCGGTTGTGGTTATGGTGAGTCGAGAGGTAGAAGGAGGTGACAAGTAGGTGCATCACCTGCTTGCTTGGGTGCTTAGAGGTGCTAGGGTGTGTGCTAGGTTAGGGTAAGGTGCTAGGGTGCTTGGTTGTTAGTGTAGAGGTGCTTAAGTAGCTTAGTTCTAAGGTTTAGGTCTAGTTTTAACCTAGTTTTACCTAGAGTGAGTTTAGGGTTTTGCCTAGGGTTTAGTGTCTAATCTTGGTTCGTAAGAGTGTTTAGTGACTAATCCTAAGTTCTAAGGGGCTTATACTAAGTGGTGGTAGCTTATGGGAAAGATTTGGGAAAGTTTGACCTAGTTTTCGGGAAGTTATAACCTGTTAACTGTTTTATGCCTAAGGAACTTTACCTAAGATCCTAACTGTTGTATATGTAGGTCCTAAAGTATCCTAAAATGTTCCTAAGGAACTCCATATTAAGCTTGGACACTTTCCCAACTAGTTTAACTAAGCATATAGGGTGTAGTAACGCAATAGACCTAATTAGGGTTTATTTAGGGTTGTTATGTTTTTCTGGTAAGTTTTAGTGTGTTAGATTGGTAAATTTTGACTTATTGTGGTTTTGTTGTGATCTTATGCTTGACATACCAGGGGTTTATAGGGTGTGAGTGTTGAGTTATTTGGCTTGTGAGTATACGTGGGCAAGTCTAGAAAGTCATGCAAGTAATAAATGCACATAAAAAGCAAAAATTTACCTGTGAAATACCTACTATAGGTATTTGTAATGGGAATGATAATGATGAGATTTTGTGGGTTGTTACAATCTTACCCCCTTAGAAGAAATCTCGTCCCGAGATTTTGATGAACGTAGGAGTAGGGGAAAGAATGAGTCGAGAAAGATAAGAGGAAAGGAAAGAGTTGTACAAACGGAGCAGGAATTGTTTGTACATGTGTTAAATACTTGGTCTCATTTGTTTATATCTTATTACTTCAAGTAATGGCGTCCCAATCCTTGTAAGCAAGAGTTTATAAATTCATGATCCATTCGATTTATAACTTTCTTCTTAAAATGAAAGAGCGTCCTAATTCATTTTATAGAATAGTCATCATAAATCGTCCTTAAGTAGTATCAGCGGAAAATGGAAAAATTGATCCACATTTAAGGAAATGTGGGTCAAGAGTGTTTTGGAGAGAAGTTCAAGTCACGACAGAGACAAGTTCAAGTCATGATAGGGACAAGTTCAAGTCACGATAGAGACAAGTTCTAGTCATGGTGGCTAGTTCTACAACCTTTCTGTTGAGCAACTAATCACCTGGTAGCTATACCATGTTATGACTAGTGTGACGGACGTTATCTCATTCTTGCAACCTTTGCAAGGTGAGATAGTATAAAACCATAGTCGAACATAATGAGGATTAAAGTTCGGCATAGATATTCCTACAAGATCTAACTAATAGAATCTTGCGATATAACGAGAAATACAAGTTCTAATTCTTAGAACATTGTAGGATGGGGTAGAGAGAGAATATAGAGGAGGAAAAATAGAGTGAAAAATGACGGAGGAACGAAAAGATGAAAAGGAGTGAAAGGATGGATGAAAGTGGAAGGGTGAATTTTTATAGGAGAGAGTGAAAAGGAAGGAAGGAAAGCAAGAGATAAAATAGGAAGGTATGAAGGAGGTAGGGATAACGGAGGAGTGGGTTTAAACGGAAGTGATGAGGTAAAAAGTGTTACGCTTTTAGGGGGTCATTTAATCCCTAAATCGTTATTTTATGATCAAATATTGCCTTAAATCGTTCCTTTCGTCATTTTAGGTACTTTCAGGAGGAATTATGAAAAACATTGCATTTTGGACGTTTTTGGAGCATAAAAGTGAAGAAAACGACAAAGTCTCAAATCATGCTGGAATTCCTACCTGACGGCGTCAGGCTTTGGATGCTTACGCCGTCACCTAAAGACAAAAGAGGTGGACTCAGACTCTACTAGACGACCAAGGAAGGATTCAAGATGTTTACACCTGACGGCGTCAGGTGTTACAAGGTCCAGGCCGTCACGTGTTAAGCTAAAGAGAGACGGCCCAGAAGGTTTTAAAGGCTAAAGGCGTCAGAAGTAGATCTAGGTGATCCGATAACCCTAGACATGGCGAGTTGACGGCGTCAGGATTTATAACTTGACGCCGTCAGAATATATTTTCTATATATACTTTAGGATTTTTCTTCATTAAAGTGTGTAACTTTAGTGAGAACTTTAGGGTTAAAACCTAGGTCAAATTTACTGCCTTTTTCAAGGGTTTTCCCCCTTGTTTCATCCATGCTTAATTAAAGATAAGTCTTCCATTAAATCATTCAATATGTCTATGTGTTGCGTGATTATANGATCCGATAACCCTAGACATGGCGAGTTGACGGCGTCAGGATTTATAACTTGACGCCGTCAGAATATATTTTCTATATATACTTTAGGATTTTTCTTCATTAAAGTGTGTAACTTTAGTGAGAACTTTAGGGTTAAAACCTAGGTCAAATTTACTGCCTTTTTCAAGGGTTTTCCCCCTTGTTTCATCCATGCTTAATTAAAGATAAGTCTTCCATTAAATCATTCAATATGTCTATGTGTTGCGTGATTATATCTTATGCTTGTCTTTCAATTAACATGCTAGGCTAGGTTTCTCTTGTGTTTGCTTAGATCTAATGAAACTTAGCTATTGATTACTTGTTGTTGGTTTGTTGTTAATTGTTGTGGGTGGGTGAAGTCGATGTTAGGCTTAAGAAAACTGGCTAACTTCCAATTGGTGACTTGCTTGAACGTCTAAAGAAACATGAATCGGATGTGTACTACGATTATTTGGTTGTATTTAATGCATAAGTAATTACTAGTGATTTCATGGTTTGGATACTAAACGTGTCGCTATAAAATGAAGTTTGCGCTTATAGAGTTAGGGAAGATTGTACCCGGCCCTACGAATGGTATTAAGGAATACAACCCGTCATCCACACAATTGTAACAAACTAATTAACCGGTAAAAGATAGCTAGGGAGTAGTGAAATCTAAGTAAACACACTTTTCTCCATTTTAGTTTCACAACCTTTTATTTTCTTATTATTTTATTTTATTTGCATTAGTAGCTTTTGGGTTAGTTGACTAGCAACTAATTCCGCCCACTCTTTCAAATACCCGAGATTTTTACTTGCTTTCCATAAAATATAAAAATACAAAAAGAATCATCCCTCACCCTTAGACCTAATTAGAGTAGTTTTCAATCCTAACGACACTATTTCCCGAGAGAACGATCAATCCTCCGCTACTTGCCACTTCACTATACTACATCGGTCAGGTACACTGCCTGGTGGGGATTGCAAGCTTCTCAAGATCCCTTGAGAGGTAAAACCTATTGCGTAGGTCGCAAACCACGCATCAAGTTTTTGGTGCCGCTGCCGGGGAATAGTTATTGCTTAGATTGAAATTATTTTTATTAGGTCTACTCATTAGATTCCTTTCTAGTGAGATTTTTATTTTATTTTTTATAGGTTTTCTGTAGTCTATCTCTTTTCTTTGTGCCCTTTCTTTGTAAAACCATTTTCATTTGTCACTATGGCGGATGAAATTCCATTTAGATCATTGACAATGGAGGAACAATTGTATTTCACTAATAGATTTGCTTCTTATCATTCCAATGAATTTTTGTGTGATCTTAGTGATATCCAAGAGGAGTTGGGGGTAAAGTTAGATGGGTTTGATGAATTCTATGCATGTGTAATTTCTATTAGACGATCATTATCAGGATCAATTCCTTTTAGTGAGACCCTTTGGAAAATTTTTGAGGAAAGCTTCCTAACCGTGAACCATAAGTTGAATGAATTGATGGTTTTGTATGAGGATATAGATGATCTAGACACGAGGAAGGATGAGGTAAATAATACAAGCCCACTAAACACCCTACAAGTCCTACCATCATTTGAGACACACACACCGCCCGTGACTTACCCGGAAGAAGTAGAAGAGACTTTAGGAATCCCAATGGAGGTAGAACCCTTGGACCAAGTACCACTAGAGGATATAGGTTTGAATACTTGTAATGATAACCTTACTCTTAGTTCTAGGGAATTTCCTAGTGTTGATGAACCGGAACCTTAACCTTTACATAACTTTCCATCCTTAGATATATTTCTAGGAGACAAAAGAGGAACCGACCCACCCATCAACCCTTATTATCCGGGTAGTTTTAGGATGAAGGAAGCTATTCACTCACCCCCTTCACCTCTCGTGGCATATTTCCACCCTAAGAGTGTATATCGCTACTTTCACCCGCACTTAATCCTAAGTGTAGGGAAAACCTCCCCTATTTCCGTTAAATAAGGGTAGAGTCAAGCTCGTGACTCGAACAAAAACAAGCGCTTCTTGAGAGGCAACCCAACTCTTTAATTGTTTGATGCTTTTATTTTATTTGTTTGTTTGTGTCATATATGCTTAATCATAATTGTTTAATTTTCATGTTTCGAATAATTTGTGAAAATGCTTTATCTTGTTTTTAACCTCGTCTTAATTGCATATAAAGGTATTTTACAAAAAGATAAGTGTAGGGAAGTTTATATTTTATTAAAAAGGATGAAATTCGAACATGAAAAATTCATAATGCATGATTAGCATATATCTCTCAAACCCACAAACAACACCAACACCAATCAAATAGACCAAATAACAACGAACAACAGCAACATACAAAGAAAGAAGAAGAAAACCTAACAAAAAGTAAGGGTTTATCGCATGACAAAGCAAAGAACTAACCTCCCACCATAATGTAGCATGCAAAACTAGGTACAATTAATAATAAAAAAGGTAGGCCCTAGTACAATCAATTGAAGAGCATGCAAGCGTACACTAGCTAAGCGAATACCAAAAGTGAATGAAGTATAACACCGACCCACTAAAATCAATTAAACAATTTAACGTTAACCGTCTCACAATGAAGAGGATTACAAATTTAAAGATTTTAGATTGAAATCGTTGGGAACGTGAATCGTTTTTTAAAAAACGATTAGAAAGTTCGTATAGGGTATCGCCACCAGAGAGAATCGTTTAGGGTTTTTAAAGTTCAAAAAACGATTAGAAATTTCTAAATGTTCAAACTTCTATTATCGTATATTTGGAAATTGGAAGACAAATTGCTACAAAGTCTCCAACTTACACTCATATGAACTCCTTGCTATACCTAGACAAATAGGATTCATTCCAGTGGAGATGCATCAGGCTCTCTGATATGTATGAAATATGATATTTGATACCCATAGGTGAGAAACTTGGTTGGTGTGAGAAAACATAAATTATAAAAACAAACAAGGGACATNGTGAAAATGCTTTATCTTGTTTTTAACCTCGTCTTAATTGCATATAAAGGTATTTTACAAAAAGATAAGTGTAGGGAAGTTTATATTTTATTAAAAAGGATGAAATTCGAACATGAAAAATTCATAATGCATGATTAGCATATATTCTATCTTGTTTGTGTGTCAATACTTGTGGATATGTTTTATGAGTCCCTACTTGTATTTCATTCCACAAGTATCCTATCCTTTAGTTCTTTTGTTTTTATTTCTAAGTCTGGAATTACACCTAGTTACAATTTTTGTTCGGTTTGATGCTTTTTCATTTGTGATTGTTTTCCTAACAGGTTATATTGGACAAGAAGATGAACATGGAATCAAGCTTTTGGCGCGGCTTTAATCTTAAAGCTTTTACATCATCTTGGAAGAAGATCTAACCATGTTACCACACGATCCGCACCAAACGAATCATGGGAGTATTTGTTTCATTCTTTCATTTTCTTTACTTTTACATCTTTTTAGTGAACATTGGGGACAATGTTCGGCTTAAGTGTAGGGGGGGGGGATGTGTAAGGAAAGCTTTAAATTTATAATACTAGTTTCACCGATTTTAATAAACCAAACACACGGGTAAAGTATAACCCCCGTTGGTAGTATTAGCTTTAAGGTAAGACTAGGTCATTTCCACAGGGACTTAGTTCGTTCAGATTAAGTATAATAATTGGTAAAAGTAAACAAGTAACAATTATAGGAAATAAAAGGAATTCAAATATTAACACAAATGATTGCTTGGATAGCTTAGATAATCTAGTGACAATGTTTATGTTTGATCTCAGCTTGATAAAGGAGCACAACTTATACGAAAACTATTTTCGTCAAAAGAGCAATTTCATCACTCGTAGGCTCAATTCAAGATTTATAGCTACCCATTAAGTGATTTCTCTCGAAATAGTATTTCATATCAAGTCTAGATTATTATTGATTCTTCTAAGTGGATTTCTCCTTTCAAAGACTATTAACGCAGACAAGTTCCTAGAATTGCGTTTAACACATTTATTCCTTCGACCTATCCCAACATATTATAGTCAACCAGTTTCAATAAACAAACGTAATAAGACTAGAAATAAAATAGATCACAATATAAACTCGAAATTGGTAGAGATCAAAACATAATCATAAGTCGCTTTATTATATTCACATATCCAAGCAATCACAAGAGGTTTAGCCTCTCATGGCTAATGAGTTCATAATAACAGAAGTGAGTAAATGGTAAACAAGAGACATATAGATTGGATTGATCAAATGATTACACAAGTGTCACAAGTAACCAAGAATTCGACACCAACACGTATATACCACCCCTTATTCTGATTCGTTCACCCCCGTAACTAGGCTCTGGATCACAGACTGCTTTGAACTTAACTTTGTGAAATTGATTATAGAGTGGAGAGGTCAAATGCTTGCAAATGATCTCTATTTATAGGCGATCTGATAGGCGAAGTACGGCGCACTTAGTTTCTGAGTGCGGCGCACTTTCTTATTTTATTGGCGCCAAAGTTTCATAAATGCAGAGGAAGTACGGCGCATATAGTTTGTGTAACACCTGGTATTTTTCCTAAAACCTAATCCTAGCCAAACTTCTATTTTTTAGAGCCTGAAACGTTTTAAAACTTTAAAGCATGTTAAATTGGATTGAGGAGCGTGAGATATATTAGGAACGAGGATTTATTCCTAGACTTACTCAGCACAACCTAGAAAAACTCGAATTTGTTTCATTTGCCAAATTATTTGATTTATTTTGAGTTTGAGAAAAACTCTGAAGTTTATGCTTGATTTTATTGGAAAAACTATTTCGTGAACGATGGCGCAATTTTCGTAATTTTTTGAGTCCGTTTGCTAAGTCATTCGAGTCCCGAACCATTTTTGTAAAAAGTTTAACTTATTGGCGAGACTAGTCCTTGGAGTTTATTTATAATAATCACCCCACACTTTATTTACTTTCAATCCCACCCAAACCTTCCACCTATAAATACCCCAACTAAATTACTTCCCCTCATTTTTATTAATAAAAACACACACACACATTTCTTTCTCTCTCTTCCCTCTCTCTCTCTTCCCACGCCGCCGGCCAAACAAACCCAACCCAGAATCCGGCCAACTTCCGGCCACCGGAAAATTTTCCGACCACCCACAACTACACCACCTATCCATACTTGTAGATCGGGACATCCCCGACTCATCCCCGCAACCCGTTTCACCCAAAACAAACCCACACGCCCTATAAACCCTTTTTAAGGTTTCGGCCGCCGTACTTTTTCGCCACCACCACTATTCCGACGAGTTTTCTTGGTACCGAGCCCTTCCCCACCATTTTTACACATGTTTTCTCAATAAAAATCCATTTAAACACAAACCCTAATTTTCGTTATTTATAAAACCGAATGTTTTTGATTTTCTTTTTATTAAAAAATGTTTTTAATAAATGTTTTACTAATAAAATCGTGTGGAAAAACCTTGTTGTCTCGTTTCTAGTCGCGACTCGTGCGAACTCACCGAGTCAACTCGGTGGCTCGGTGAGGTTGATGTTATATTGATGTTTGGGTCGAGTTGGGTAAGCGAGTGGAATGGTATTTTGGTTGTTTTGTTTATGTTTGAGCTCGTTTGGTTTGGTTGAGGTCTCGGCAGCCACGAGTCACCACCACCGAGCCATGGTGGTGGTGGTGAGTGATATATTTTGTTGTTGTTATTATTGTTGATGACTTGGGATTATGTATATTGAATTTGGATGAGTTTTGGTTAAGCCGAAGAGATTTGCGAATTGTATTTGGGTTGGTTTAATAGGTTAGCCGTTTGGATTAGGTTAGAAATTGGTAATTTGGTTGAGGCGAGGTATATGGGATTGGCGTTGTTGTACGGATACGGTTTTAGTCTCGGATGGTTATTATTACTATTATTAACATTATTATTATTATTATTAATAGTTTTAAACGTTTAAACGGTAAATTATAAATACGGAATAATAACTATGTAATTTAAAATATAAATTGGTAAAGTTAATTAGATTTGGATAACGGATTGATATCCGCGTTTGAGACTTGTGATATGACTTGTGAACTTGTATTGGACGTATTGGATTTGCGGCTATGGTTATTTGGACTTATGGACCCTTTGGTACACGAGACGGTAGGGTACGTTAGGCCCTTAAAGATCTTAACGTACCTGGAACCCGAACTATACGAAATGGTCGATAAACCTGAACAACTAATGGACAACGTGAATGATATATCCAATCATATTGATATCTATACTTATAAATTATTAACGTTATTTGTATATAAAAGAGTCGTTGACTCGGGAAATGCTTTATAAACGGGCAGGTCATGCCGAAATTTTATAAAATTACTTATTATCTTTAATTTACTTTACCAATTATTATTCTATTATGAAACCTTTATTTCTACTAATATTTTGGGAAATGGGTAAAACCGAGACTTATTAGGATTGTCATTTTATTCGATCGTGTCTTTGTTATCTTTTATTCTTTCCTTTTCTTTTCTTTTGACGAGTTTCCTTCGAGTCTTCTTTTGTCTTCTTGTATGTTTCGAGGTTCGCCGACTTATTCTTTTCTATCTTTCTTCCACACGAGACTACTTTTTGGAAATTGTTTTCTTTCAAACGCCATTGTCTTTTATAAAACTTCATTCAAGCATTATTTATTTAAGTATTCGAGTACTATTGCTGAGTTATGATATTTATATGATTAGGTTGTGCTGAGGATTGTTAGCTGTGAGGCGTATTTGATTGGTTGATATATATCTCGTTACCTGCTGTTGTTAAGGTGTGATTCATAGCCCCACTTTTTATCTTTTAAATGTTTATAACCCATGGGGTGAGATACATGCTTTAAATGTTTTCTGAGCACAAGTATTTTGGTATGCTTTCCTGAATGGTATGCTTTCCTGACGATGTGCTAAGTAGCTCTGCCTTGCCTATGCAAGACCCTCAGATCATGAACCATTAATCACTTGCGAGTGAACGCGAATATAGGGATATAGGCCTATAGGAATTGACCCTCCCACTCCTTTTGCTAGATAGGCAAATTGTGGTGTACTATATTCGATTTGTCGAGTAAATGGCAAGTGCTCGACCTTGAGGGCACTGTTATATTATGAAATTCCGCGGTTATATTGATATTATGATTGTGGTTAACGTTTGCGTGTCATGAGCTTAGCATCATCAACAATGTTATATGCACAGGGATGCCTCTATACATTGGTTGTTATCTTGATTACCCGATATTAGCATATGTTGCTCATATCTTATGATTAAAACCTTGTGCTCAACTTTATATATATTTAAACCTATGGATTACACTCAACCTTTGTGTTGACTTTTTAAGCATGTATTTTCAGGTAATAATGTTTAGCTTGGCATGATGATAATTTGGGCGTGGAGGAGTGGCTAAGGCTGGAGGGGCGTTTCTGTCACGGCAGCTTAACTACTTTACTACCCTATTTTGCATGTCATTCGTAAAACCTTTTGTGTCTTATACATTTCCGCTGCTATACTTTGTTTATTTTTCCGCTGCAAACTCTATTTACTTTTCCGCTGCAACTTTGACTAAAGAGTACTTGTACTCTAAACGGTTTGTAAATCGAATGATATGTTTTGGTCACATTTCAAACGTCCCGAGTTGTGGTTGTTTACTATAAATGTGCCTGGTTTCTATTTTCGTAATACCCCCAGCACGATAGCTGCCATATTTGAGTTAGGGGTGTTACAGTTTGTAAGACCGGCGCACTTTTATTTATCTGACTTCCTTTGACCGAGAGGTAAGTGCGGCGCACTTATTTGTAAAACCTGCGCACTTGGCTTGCTTGAAAAGCTAATCATGGAAGACTTCATTATTTATTCACTTCAAGTGGCGAAATAGTAGGTTTTTAGGTGTTTCATGCTCAGACCATCCAATAGTGAACCTGCATTCATTTTATGCCATTAAGTACCGAAAGTTCACGTAAAATGATCATAAGTCATATAGAATAATGCTCAAGAAATATGTATAATTAGAGCGTTATCAAATACCTCCACCCTTAGCTATTGCTTGCCCTCAAGCAAGAAATCAGGCGAGAAAATTAAGTTTGTTTTGTGATCATGAAGATATATTATCAAATTTATATTTTTATTAGAAAG
Organism: Artemisia annua; assembly: GCA_014162995.1. Taxonomy (NCBI): domain Eukaryota; kingdom Viridiplantae; phylum Streptophyta; class Magnoliopsida; order Asterales; family Asteraceae; genus Artemisia; species Artemisia annua. Next base: position 70,354 of record LBNU01026271.1, on the reverse strand, counting down.
GCATTGACACATAACTAAGAACACCTCACGAAGGATTTTTTTAAATGATTCACACAATTCACTCAAATAGGGTTTAGTTCACTAAATATATGCACAGACACGACTAAATAGATACCATAGGCTTGCAAAAATCATAAAGACAACTCCGACAAGGCATAAGCACCAGACAATGATATTAGTGAGGACTTTTTCGGTTTTGGCTTAGGGATCAAGGGACATGAACAAGGCATGGGAATTTTCTTTGTTGTTTCTTATAGGACTTGTAGAAGGATAACTTAAACAGCTGCATAACATCAATACTCAAGAATCTTTTTATTCCATCATAATAATAACTTTTTTTCTTTTTCTTTTTTTTCTTTTTGCAGCAATAATCAATCAACCTTCATTTTTTTCAAGCATAAGCAATTTGGTTTAAGAATAGAGAAAAAAACTTAGGCTCAGCATGTTGTTCTAGGTGGCAATAGCACTAAAAATGAGCGCTAGAAGGTTATTTTCTTTAATATACTAGTGACCGGTGTAGTCAAACTAGATTATGATTTCATATGATGGCTTTTTGGTGTAAATCCTAAGTTTACCTCAATATCATCTAAAATTGTCTATAAAGCATAAGAAATGCAATCTTACTGCGGCATTCGTTATTGATGAATAAGTGCAAGTTCTAGAGTTAATTTAAATCGTCGGCTCACTCATATGTTTGGAGAAAGTGTAGCAGATATGTACTCATAAGGGCTTATAAGAATCTCACATTTGTTTATTGGATGAAATTGTGTCTAGCTATAGTGTCAATCCAAGTGGATTTGCCTTAATAACTTATAAAAGCTTATAATTTTTAGTTTTTAAAATGGTTTAGTCATATAATCATTTTTTTTGAGTAAATATTTTTACTATTTGACTCCGCCTACTTAAGTTGGACATTGCCCTCAATGTTTATAACTGAAATAAAAATAAAATAGAAAAAATATTAGCAGAATAAGAGAGTAACTTCCCAAGGGCAAATGAGAGAGCATGAGGAGCTGTGCTTCCCAAATCTAGTCTTCATAGAAATCTGCAAAAGATAAAACAAGCACACAAAAATGGAAAATATTTTTGGTTTTTTGTTTGTTTTATATATATTTTTTAGACATAATCATTTAGTTTACCTCCACACTTAAGATTTACAGTGTGGTTTAAAAAACAATTTTAATAAAATAAGTGAAAAATGAAATAAAACAAAATAGGATAGGTTAAAAGCGGGTTGCCTCCCGCCAAGCGCTAATTTCAGAGTCTATAGCTCGACTCATGTGATTAGTTTGTTTTAGTCCATTGGAAAGAATGCTGTTGATTCTTCCCTTCTATCGTTGAAACTTTCTTCCTCATTATATAGTTTAAGCCTGTGACCATTGACTATAAAACTTTTATCGTCATGTCCATATAATTCAACATATCTGGATGGATATTGATGTTTCACAGTATAAGGTCCAACCCAGCGGCTTGTAAGTTTTGGCTGTTTGATTTTGAATTTTGATTGAAAAAGTAAGACTTTATCTCCTTTCTTGAATTCTTTTCTCATTTTTAATTTCCGATCATGTCAAACTTTAGTTTTTTCTTTATAAAGACGAGAGTTTTCATAAGCATAAAAGCGTAGTTCGTCTAATTCATGTAGTTGAAACATTCGTTTTTCACCGGCTGCTATAAGATCTAGGTTACAATTTTTAAGTGCCCAGTATGCACGGTGTTCTAATTCAAATGGTAGGTGGCATGCTTTACCATATATGAGTTTGTATGGTGTTGTTCCGGTTGGAGTTTTATAAGCAGTTCTGAATGCCCATAGAGCATCATCTAATTTTCTTGACCAAACAGCTGGATTTTCTTTAACCATTTTTTCAAGTATTCTTTTAAGAGCCCTGTTAGTATTTTCAACTTGACCACTAGATTGAGGGTGATATGATGTAGAGAACCGATGGTTAACTCCATACCTTTTCATAGCTTTTTCCATTAACTTATTGCAAAAATGAGTTCCTCTATCGCTGATTAGAGCTTTGGGTATTCCAAATCGACAGAATAGTTTCTTAAGAAATTTAATAACAACATTCGCATCATTAGTTTGAAGGGCTTGTGTAACACCCCCAAAATTTGTCAATAACAGCGAAAGACTTAATAATGACAGCAGAAGAATTTCGGGGTATTACTTCAAGGATCTTTGTCACAATCATAGAAAACGACACAGAGTGACGTTTGAAAGTTTAGTTTTATTCAAAATACCAAATATTCAAGACATTAAGATGTTTCATAATTTAACAACAAGTTTATTTGAAATGTATCAAAACATTTATTTAAGTCCGTGCCGGTTTACATGCCCACTCCGTGCCTTCATGTTCCTTCTTGCTTAATTCCTGAGATAAACATGCTAAAAGTCAACAAAAGTTGAGTGATATTCATAGGTTTAAATTTAACAGTTGAACACAAGATAAAGTCATTTATTGCAATTCACATGCAATCAAACAAGTTGAAAATCATACTTCCATATCCATATTCATCATTCATTTTCATTATTGCCTTAAGCTCATGACACACAACGATTTAACAGCCAATCATATAAAATAATATGACGCAAAACAATAGGCCCCCAAGATAGGTTTTTGCCATTAACCTATGTCATCAAATAAAGTGCGTTTGGTGGTTTTCTCCAACAACCAAACAGGGATTGTTAGCCCCAATTAGATCTATCCACAGTTATTTACGTTCACCCTGTAAGTGATTAAGGTTCATGATCGAGGGACTTTTGGCAATAGCTACTTAAGCAATAAGAATGGCCAGCTGGTATAGTAATACCAAAATAAAAGACTTGTGTTCGGTTTTTAAGCATGTATCTCCCCACAAAATAGTATAATAGTTGGCTATGAACTCACCTTAGTAGTACACTAGATGTAGTAGTATCGTAAACTCAACAATGCTAGGCAACGGCTTCACACACAACCTAAAAGATATGGCAAGTTTTAGTTGATAGTCTAAGTCCGGTTTTATCGCGAATGCTAGTCATTTAGTCATGAACAAAACTCGTGTTTGTTTAAATGCCTTAAGTTCAAAAACAAAGCTATATATTCATATAACTTGTGAGTACAATGATCGTTGATCGATGAAAATTTATATTAAGTCATAGCTTGTAGACGATGAGTCACGATTGTAATTATAAAAGAAAATGAATAACGTATCGTCATATCGTTAAAATTAATTATAGAACGTCAATAATATAACGTATATATATAAGTTAAATTTATAAAAGTTTTACATTAAACATGTATGTTTATTTATAAAACATTAATATTATTTTTTATAAAATAATATTACAAAAAATCCTTTAAGTTTCACCAAAGTTACACTTTTAACCCTAACGATATAAACTTTACACCGTTAGTCCAAAGTTAAATATTATTACACTAGCTTCATAACCCGATCGATGGGCGGGTACGCTTTTTAAAATTGTTTGACAAAATTATATGCACGTAAAATAAATAATGAATGGCGGCAAATGTATTAAATAAAATAATTGGAAACAAAAATATAGTGGTTATGTATTATATGTAAAAAACAATTATAAGTATGAAAAAAATAATTAAATGATGGTTATTCATATGCGAAATAAAAATCTTTGTACACAACGTTTGTTGTGTAGTTAGTGTATTCGCTATTTTTGTGGCAACAAAAAACCTTCAAAGCTTTTTTCGTCTATACTCTTAAAACAACCACATAAAGTTATCCGTGTGAGAATACCGGCCTTTGTAAGCAACCCAAAACCTTCAAAGATTTTTCGTATTGACTCTTAAAACAACCACATAAAGTTGTCCGTGTGAGAATACCGGCCTTTGTAAGCAACCCAACTTGCGACAATATTTGCTCTTGACTTTTATTAATTGTCATAGCGAAAAAAACTTCTTTGTAATGAGTATGTCAACAACCTTGAAGAATACCAACAACCTTGAATAAAACCAACATATTATTACTACATGATAAAAAATAAAAAAAATAATAATAAATAAATAAATAAATAAAATCGATTGCATTTGAACGATCAGGCCTGGCCTTGTAAAATGAGATGATGTTAACCAAGTTTTGCAATGTCCAAAAAACGAAGCTTGAAACTTGATAGTACCAAGATTTTGTAATACAAAATACTGTGATTACAAATGATCATACTCACCTATACGTGATGTTAGTGAGAGTTGAATATATAGATAGTTTGTGAGATGATAGAGACATAAAAATATGACTAAAATATTCATCATTTGAAATGTATATTACTAAACGATTTGAGCTTTGCTGCAAGCATAGGCACAAGCTACTGACATGCTTACATGACCTATATTATACATTTACAATAACAAAAAGAACAATTTGAAAATGTATCAATGTTCATTAATGGTATACACTTACAATTAACAAAAGGAAAAAGAAAAACAAAAAGAGAAGGAAAAAAAAAAAAGAAAAAAAAGTCCTTGTACAAATTGCAACCTGCATATACGAAAACAAAATAGAAATCTCCATCACATTCTCATCCATTGTCTTAGTATTTGAAAGGCAAGGATGTCACGAAAGAACTATAAAGTAGTAGAATATAACTCGAATAAGAAATCAATAATAATGAAGTTCAAATCTGCACAAACAAATTGCATTTAAACTACTATGTCAAAATGAAAATTACATACCAATTTCTAAAAACCAAAGATGCAAGGTTAAAGCAACCTTGAATATGATTTGAAATTAGCATTTCCATTTAGACGGGGTTGATTAATTTTTGTGCTACTTGAAGGGGTGTTTGGGTAAGTTCATGCCTAAAAGCTCGTGTATTTTAAGATAGTCTTAATCCAAGGGATTGTGCTTATTAGCTTATTTGTCCCTTACAAAGTCATGAGTCTTCATAAATAAGCTTAGCCAAACATCTTAAAAGTGCTTAATAGTTATTTCAAAATACAATACATCATTAAGCACCTAGACTTTACTTGGCCAAACACCCTCACACTATAGTGCTTAATTGTATCAGTATATAAAATTTGTAACTTCAGGCTTAGATCAATATTTACATTGCGTAACGGCTAAGTGTTCAAAGTGATAATGTATCAATATCCTATACATAGACATACAACATTAATAAACTTGTCGAACTATGCTACTGATATAAACAAAATAATTTCAATATAATTCTAAAAGCGAAGGCAGAAAGAAGAAAAAAAGATTGAAAAAAACCTTATGAGTGATGAGTACATTAGAGCAAAATCAATGATTTTCCATACCTTGAAGTCTGCATTAATCATTTATAGACATTAAAATAAAAACGCTACCTCATAAATTTCAAGTTGACAATTTAAGCATCTTCAAATACATACCTCATTTGTCATTGGATGACAAAGAACTAATTGATGAGCATGCAAGTAGTACCCACAGTCTTCGGGAACAGGATTTGCAGGCCTGTGATACCCTCTAATAAAAAGGTAAAATATTAGCAATTATTACATGCGTTCATTTTTTTAAAAGGTTAATGATTCTGTTACTTGCATATAAGGAAAACAAAGATAATACACTATGTAATTCTCAATAAGAAATTAGACTTGGAATAAGTGTTTTACCCATCTTCCGCAAATGTTTCATCTGCAATTTCAGGAACATAGCACTGTGGTTTCCCGCCAGTAACATAAAGTGGATCACCTACCACTAAGAAACCTAAAGAATCAATAATTAATATACACCATCCAAAGCGATTTTACGGGCATTGTTAAGCACCTCAAATCTTTAAAAGTGTTAATTACTTTTCATGTTCATATAAGTTATTGGTGACTAAGGTTTGTACTCTACAGGCTTAGTTATTTCACTCCAAAATTCCAAAATAAAGAAATAATACGTGTGAAGCTTCTAAATGTACCTATCAAAGGATGTCCGATGAAAGAAAGATGACTTCATATTTGGTGTGGCCTACCATATTGAATATCCACCTGCTCAAATTGCCACAAAACACATAAGCCTAGAAAAAAATATAATAAATTATAGGGGCAATTGCATATATACCCGCTAAAACTTGCAAATTTGCATATATACCCAAAGCATGCTAAAATTGCATTATACATCATGCATTAGAAACATGTATTATGGGGAAATATGCAAATGTTTAAGTTTTAATGGGTATATATGCAGTTCCCCCTAAATTGTAAATCGCTTACAGTTGTCCTAAATGGGCATATATGCCGCAAGTACCCAAGCATAAGATTAATGCTAATAAAAGAAGTGTTTAAAAGATTCTAACTCGTCTGTTGGTATAGATGCACTTTGTTTAATCAGTTAAGGTCAAAAGCATGTAAATGTTAGAGCATAAGCAATATCCACGTTTTCTATCCCGATAATTTCAATCAATAATCTATAAATTATCGCACCTGGACAACTGTTAAGTTTTTTGTACATCTCTCTTAATAATCTGCTTAATGCAGGTTTCCTGCATCAAAATAGGATTCATCAAATTGATTAATTTTCCCTGAACACTTGACCTCAACAATCTCACATATGTTATTACAATAAATAAAATATTCAAAAATGCAAGCCAAATAAATGCTTGTTTAAAGAAATTTTACACATGTGAATGAATAAAAAAAAATAAGATATCATGATTTTAGTATACGAAAGAAAAATATTAGCAACCAACAAGTGGTTGTGAAGTTGAGAAACCTGAAGGAGAAGCAACATATAATCCTTTAGCAACTTGAGGATACTTCAATGTGCCAATTGGCTGATCAATGACAACCTGCAACATGTTTATGTAATTATATCATGATAATAGGATTCAAGGGGTTTAAACTTAAAAAAATGTTAAGACATAAAAGGAGCTAAACGAAACAGATATGCCATAAAAGCTTCACCTCATCCTCATTTATAATTCTAGATGCTAGTGCCCTGTATATCTTTGCCCTTTTTTCGAACCTTGTTGACTTCATTGTCAACTTTTCTGCACACAAAGAGATTCTTTTATTAGCAAGACAACGATATGACCAAAGTAACCAAACACGCAAATTTGTGTGTGCTCTTAGAAAACCAATATTTTTCTTCCGTAACCTGTTAGCCACTGCTGATTGCAAGTACCTGTTATGTGTTCAAAGCAAAGCACAAAAGGTTTCCCCCTTAAGAAGTGAATGAAGTGGTGGGTCATGCATTGTCCGTTAAGCTAATTTCATGTTAAACACGGTTCTTACTATACTTTGGGACATATGTAATAACTAAGTGCACATCGCCGTTCATCTGGATGATTTATGGTCTTTTCATATTGCAACATGTCTGAAAAGCCATGGAATTTTTTAGTGAGGTTGTTGTTTTGCCTATAACATGTAAGTAAATAACCTTCTAATAACACAATCATCTAAAACTGTTGCGAATATAGCAAGACTGGAAACTTAAAAAGGTACCTGGATTTGTATCCTTGTATCCTTAACATGGCCACACCGCACATATACATCAGTTAATCAATCATATTATCAAACGGGTAGTATGCATCAAGAATCCTATTATCAAACGGGTAGAATGCAAAAAATTAAACCATGCCTCATTATTTTTTCAGCCATATTATCAAACGGGTAGCATGCATCAAGAATCCTACACTATAAACAACCAATATTTTAAAAAAGAATGTAAAAGATTTACTACCTTCATAAGTGAGCTTAGTAGGAGGCACGTCACCATAAACTCAGATCTCTATGTGGGTTTTAGAATTATATTTAGTTGAAGATAATGAAATTTTGCGAACTTCTGCTTAATGGTGATTCGATCAATATGTAAAAAATAAAAATAAAAAAATAAAAAAAATAAAAATAAATCAAACAAATCGGTGTAAGTATGAATCTCCATTGATTATGTGTTTCTGGGATTGAAGAAAGATTGTTTATTGATTGGTGTAAGTTTAGCTGTGGGTATGATTTTAGGTTATTATTTTTTTAGGCATGATTTCAGAATATTGTTTGATGGATCGAATCGAATATGGTTGTAGATTGAGGTTGTTGCCATGATTTTTGGAAAACTGATGGATCGAATAGTTTTGAATGATAAAAGTGAAATGTGTTTTGAATTTTGAATGAATCATTTAGAGAGAAGGCTAATTTTTAGGGGAGTTATTAAAGTTACTAAAATTGTGTTAATTAGTCAAATGTTGCAGTAATTAAGAGATTATATTATGATTTTAAGCATCTATATTTTGTTTTCAATATTTACATTTATTTTCAATATTTTAGATCCAATAGTATCAATATTTACATTTATTAACTCCAAGTATCAATATTAACAGTTTATAACTCATAAAAACAGTTTTGACAGTTTTTACCATAAGTTTCCAAAGTTTAAACTTTTAGTCCCTCGTTTATAAAGTTTTGCAAATTTAGTCCAAATTTCACCAAACTAAAAACTTAACATTTTAACTTTTCCAATAAGCTCAGAATACTTAGATTAGCTTATTATAACAGCTTATTTTCTTAAAAAGTCCTTATTTCACTAAATGGGACTTAACGAGCTATAACTATGGCCCAATAACAAATAACGATCCATTGGGCTTACGAAACATTTGGGCTTGATCTTGGACTCATTTTAGGAGTATAAAAATGTTACAAATATGCTTGTGAGACCAGCTTATCAAATAAGCTTAAAAATAGCTTAATGGGCTTACAAGCCCAATCGTTATTATATAAAGGTTTTAGAAAACAATTTTTGTACAAACAAATTGGCTTTAGTAAATGATTTATACAATCTTATAAGGTCGAATCATTTACGGTTCCTGGTTGTTAGCCATGTTGAGAATGAGTTCACATTATAAAATCATGGTGTTATGTTTCTAGATTCAAAGTAAAAAGGCCAAAGTAAACGTGCAAAAATCAAAATGTACGAAATGAAAAATAGTAAAAAGGGCTCCAAGTTCTCACCTCACCTATAGGGGTGGAGTATAATGGTTCGTATGGTTCAAGTTGGAACAGAGGGTGAATGTAGTATGGTTCACGACTCAGCAAAGGTTCAAGACGAGCAAATGTGGTACTCTTGGATCACTTCGACACTTCGTACGATGGGCAAAAGGTTCGTCCCAAATCAACTTGTATTCTTCACGTATAATAGATATAAGGTTCATTTTTGTGTGTGTGTTCAACTAAGCTCACATGAGTAAGTTATATAGTGAGTTTTGTGAGTGTGAATGCTGCCAAGTTCTCATGAGATGGAGTGTAAGCTTAAAACGAATGCATGTCACCTCCACTAGTATCCAATCGAGTGTTCACAAGCAAGGGAATGTGTAAGATTTTCTCCTGTTCATTCCTGACATTCACTATACATTTGAGTCAGATTCGTGGTCATTGGGGAGCATGGGAGGCTTGTAGATTGTTTGTGACTCGTTTTTACAAATCTTGTTCATACGAGTTGGGGGTTTCACTTTGGTTGATTTTTTGGCAGTAAATGAATGAGTCAAGTCACAAAATTTATCATTCTCCATTCTTTGCTAGGTAGTTAATCGAGTTGTGAAAATATATGACCAGGTTGTGTGTCGAATACAAAAGAAAACGGGTGTGTTTTGTGGGTGTCGCGACTAGGAAACAAAGAAAAGAAAGAAAAGTAAAACTAAGGGTGCACTTGGGCTNCATACGAGTTGGGGGTTTCACTTTGGTTGATTTTTTGGCAGTAAATGAATGAGTCAAGTCACAAAATTTATCATTCTCCATTCTTTGCTAGGTAGTTAATCGAGTTGTGAAAATATATGACCAGGTTGTGTGTCGAATACAAAAGAAAACGGGTGTGTTTTGTGGGTGTCGCGACTAGGAAACAAAGAAAAGAAAGAAAAGTAAAACTAAGGGTGCACTTGGGCTTGTGGCCTGGTGGGCTTCGTGGAGTGCAGGCCCAAAGAAGAAAAGAAAAGTATATAAGGGTCCGTTTGGCCTGCTGTGGGTTTTAACGTGGCCCAATGGGTCACGGGGGCCCACATAGCAAGTTTCGTGAGTCGGGTTACAGTCCAATAATATTAGTGAGTAATCTCGGGAATTTTCATAGGCTCAAGAAACATATAAATAGTATACGGTAAATAAACGAAACGTATATTATAAAATATAAACATTTAAAATATATTCACGATACTAGACTATCATGGTTCGTGTGTAAGCATCGTTCCTAGGCAAATGGTCAATCACAATTATCGTAGTGATGTATATAATATGTCATATATAAAAAAAAAATTTGTCACCTGTAAAAATGGTATTTAATAACTTAATACTCATTTATTTATTTTATTTATTTACTAATCGTACGGGAAAATTACGAGATGCTATAGCTTGGGCTTCTGCCCACTTTGAGACATAGTCAACAGCGACTAGGATATACTCGAATTTTGATGATTTAGGAAAAGGTCCCATAAAGTCTATACCCCAGATGTCAAAAATTTCACAGACTTGAATGTAATTCATAGGCATTTCATCTCTTTTAGAAATGTCTCCAGTTTTCTGACATGCTTCGCAAAGGCGAACTAGAGTATGTGCTTCCTTTAGAATTGTGGGCCAATAGAATCCAGATTCGAATACTTTTTTAGCGGTAGCGTTAGCACCATAATGTCCACCGGTAGGTCCATGGTGACATTTATCAAGAATAGCACGAGTTTCAGGTCCAGAGACACATCTACGGATTATTCAGTCAGGACAGATTTTGAATAAGTATGGTTCATCCCAAAAATATTTCTTTATATCTAAGAAGAATTTTCTTTTCTCTTGGTGAGTCATTCCTTTTCTTAGTATGTCCCCCGCCAGATAGTTTGCAATGTCTGCGAACCAAGGCGTGTCCGGAGAACTAATTGAATTAAGTGTTTCGTCTGGAAAATTATCATTTATTTCTATTTCTATCTCTTCATCCTCATTTTCTAAACGAGACAAGTGATCGGCGGCTACGTTTTCAACACCTTTCTTTTCTTTGATTTCTATATCGAATTCTTGCAAAAGCAGAATCCAACGAATAAGACGTGGTTTAGCATCTTACTTTTTAAACAGATATTTGAGAGCGGAATGATCTGTATAGACCACAGTTTTAGATAAAACTAGATATGCTCGAAATTTATCGAATGCAAACACAACGACCATGAGTTCTTTTTCAGTAACCGTGTAGTTTTGTTGAGCAGCATTCAGTGTTTTACTAGCAAAGTAGATCGGATGAAAATTTCTACCATCTTTCTGTCCTAAGACAGCTCCGACGGCAAATTCGCTTGCATCACACATTAATTCAAATGGCAAGTTCCAATTTGGACTTATTATAATTGGCGTAAAAGTGAGTTTTTCTTTGAGAGTTTCGAAAGCTTTTTGACATTCGTCATCGAATTCAAAGGTAATATCTTTTTCTAGAAGTTTAGTTAAAGGTCGAGCGATTTTTGAAAAATCTTTAATAAATCGTCGATAGAATCCGGCATGTCCTAAAAAGCTTCTAATGCCTTTCACATTAGTAGGTGGTGGAAGTTTTGAGATTACATCAATTTTTGCCTTGTCAACTTCAAGTCCTGCTCCTGACACTTTATGTCCGAGCACAATACCTTCTTTGACCACGAAGTGACATTTTTCCCAATTAAGCACGAGATTTGTGTCTTCACAACGTTGGAGCATTTTATCTAGATTACTTAGGCATTTATCGAAAGAATTTCCAAAGACTGAAAAATCATCCATGAATACTTCCACGGATTCTTCAGTCATATCATGAAATATTGCTATCATACACCTTTGAAAAGTAGCGGGTGCATTACATAAGCCAAAGGGCATAAGTCGATATGCAAAGGTTCTAAAAGGACACGTGAATGTTGTTTTCTCTTGATCCCTTTGATCGATTGGTATTTGGAAATATCCGGAGATTCCATCTAGAAAACTGAAATATTCATTTCCTGCTAGTCTTTCTAGCATTTGGTCCATGAATGGGAGAGGAAAATGATCTTTGGCTGTAGCTTCATTGAGTTTTCTGTAGTCAATACATACACGCCAACCAGTGATAGTTCTAGTTGTGACAAGTTCGTCATTTTCATTAGTTACTACTGTTATACCACCTTTCTTGGGTACACAATGAACAGGACTTACCCATGGGCTATCTGCTATAGGGTACGATTCCTGAGTCAAGGAGTTTGATAACTTCCTTCTTGACAACTTCTTTCATATTTGGATTGAGTCTTCTTTGCTTTTGAACCACTGGTTTCTTATCATCCATTAACTGAATTTTGTATTTACAGAAGGATGAACAAATCCCAGGTATGTCACTAGTTTTCCAAGCAAAGGCTCTTTTGTGGTTTTTCAGAACTGAAATTAATTTTCCTTTTTTTCTTTCAGAGAGTTTAGATGAAATTATGACTGGAAGTAACGATTCTCCTTCCAAGAAAGCATATTCCAGATGGTCTGGTAATGGTTTGAGTATGAGATCAGTAGGTGGTTCTTCGATAGAATTCTTAAGTCTAAGCTCATTGTCAGTGTTTATTTTCTCAAATGATAATTCTTCTTCATTTTCTTCCTCGTCATCGGAACTTTCATTTTTATCTTCGAGAGTCATAGCCATGAATTGATCATATTCAGCCATGACTTCGTGTTCAAGAAGTGTTCCATCGACTGAGTACAGTGATTGATTAAATTCATCTAGCAGTTCATCGAAATCTTCTTCGAGAATTTCATCGATAACATCAATTCTAAAGCATGTGTCATCGTTAGAGTAAGAGTGTTTCATAGCTTTGTCTATGGAGAAAATCATTCTTTCTTTTCCAACTCCAAGATTGAGCTGTTTCTGTTTAACTCGAATCATAGCATCGGCTGTATGGAGAAAAGGTCTTCCTAAGATTAGGGGTACTTTGCTATCTTCTTCCATTTCTAGGATAACGAAATCAACTGGAAAGGTGAATTTGCCAACTTCAACTAACATGTTCTCAGCTATTCCAACAGGATATTGGAAAGATCGGTCAGCTAACCGAACACTCATTTTAGTTGGTTTAAGCGTTTCAATTGATAATTTAGCATATAGAGAATACGGCATCAGATTAATGCTAGCACCAAGATCGGCTAGAGCATTGCACGAGAATGTTTTACTGAAAGTACAAGGAATCAGGAAACTTCCTGGGTCTCCGAGTTTTGGTGGAATTTTGTTTTGAACGATAGCTGAACATTCTTCATTAAGGAAAGTTGCTGAAATTTGTTCGAGTTTGCTTTTGTTACTAACAAGTTCTTTGAGAAATTTCCCATAGTTGGGCATTCCGGCTAAAACATCAACGAGAGAGACATTAATTCGGACAGCTCGAATTATATCAAGAAATTTTCCATACTGAGCTTCCATTTTTTCTTTTCTTAAGCGTTGAGGATATGGAATTCTAGGTTTGTAAGGTTTAGGTACTGGTGTTTCAGGAGTTGTGGTTTCTTTCCGAGGTACCGTTTCTTCTTCTTCTTCATCATCAGTGAAAACTTCAACAGGTTGTTGAGTTTGACTGGGATCAATGGGTGGATCATAAGAAGTACCATTTCTTGTGGTAATAGCATTCACATGCTCATGACGAGCTTGCGGTGGTTGATAAGGTTTGTTTTTAGGATTAGGTTGAGTGTTACTAGGAAGGGATCCAGAAGCTCGACCTAATTGCTTTTCAGCGAATCTGTCGAATTTGGCTTCAAAATTTTGCATCGCGGCTTGGTGATTTCTAGCAGCAGATTCAACTTTTTCTTTTAAGTCCATGTATTGATCTTTCACGAAAAGGTTTGTTGATTTTTGTGCTTTAATAAAATCATTCAGTTGAGTTTGAACATCTGGTTTGTCATCGGTGTTTGTTTGTTTGTAAGGTTCTCGATTATATTCGTTCTTCGCACTAGGTCTCCATCGTTCTCGTTCTCGATCACGATTACGATAGTTCTCATAGAAACGGGTGCGTCTAAAAGTGTTCATAAATTTAGCTTCTTCTTCACGTGACATAGGTGTGTCATCATCACTGCAATTTGCGGTAGCATGGTTTCCGCCACAATGATTACAACTTTCACGTTGTTCTTTTATTTCTTTGTATTGAGCATCCATTTTAATTGCCATGGCATCCATTCTTGCCATAATTTTATTAGTATCAGAATTGCTACTGCCTTCATCAGCGAAAGCAACAGTTTTACGAAGAGAAGTTTTTGGTTTTTGTTCTTTTGCCCAATCTAGTTTAAGTAAGACTTTGTCTTCAAGGAGTTGATACGCTTGATTTGGTGTTTTATAGAGGAATATACCACCGGCCGCAGCGTTTAAAGCTTCTTGAGTTATTTCATCAAGACCGTGGTAAAAGATTTTGATTATATTGCCTTTTGTCAGACCATGTCCATGATAGTTTCTTAGCAATTCTTTCATTTGAAGCTAGGCTTCGGTTAGATTTTCATTTTCGCGTTGTGAGAATCCTCGGATTTCTCCGAGAAGTTTATCAAATAGGGCTGGAGGAAAATATCTACTAACGAAAGCAGTACAAAGTTTATCCCATGATTCTATGGTACCTTCGTCTAGTTCATCAAGCCAAGTTTTAGCTTCTCCTGTTAGAGATAGAGGAAACATCATGAGTCTTACCGCTTCAGTTTCGGTAGCTCCGTATTTGAACATGTCGCATACGCTTTGGAATTCATGAATGTGTTTGTGCGGATCATTTTAATTCGACCATCAAATTGGTTTCCCTTGACAAGAGTCAGGTGATTTCCTTTGATTGCAAATTCATTTGCGGTTTCAGGAATGGTAATAGCTGGTCTAGATGTAGGTGCAACGGTATGATCATTGGCCCACATTGGTTCATTATCAGCGTCATCCATTGGATCGTAAATTTGGATTAATTTGATTTAAAATATGAAGTTTGAGATATTGTCAACAGGTGTGTGGTGAACACGAGGTTGTTCGGGTTTTTCGTCTTTTTTAGAAATAGGAACTCTTTTGTTATTACGTTTTCTTTTGTTTAAAGTTCTTTCAGGTTCTGATAGAGGTGAAATGGGTTCAGTTTCTGCTGAGAGAGTGTGCATTCAAGGATAGAGAGCGAAATTTGAATCAATTTGATAAATCTCGTTTTCTGAGTAATAAGTGCGGCGTACACGAAATAGTGTGCGGCGTACTTTGTGTGAAATGGTAGTGTGCGGCGTACTTAAGTGTAAGTACGACGGAGTTGTTTTTACCGAGAGGATTAATCTCAAAAGATGATGAAAAAGATGATTCTTTTTGGTTTTTATAATAAGGTTTGTGATGTCTACGGAAAACATTACGGACTGAAGTAAGTGCATCATACTTGGTGACAAGTACGGCGGTCTGTGTGTGCTTTGTGTAGAAGTGCGGCGCACAAGTGTATAAGTGCGGCGTACTTTCTGTAATAGAGAAAACAGAGTGGTCTAGTTTTGGAGAAATCTTTGGTATTGTTTACTAATTTTACTTCGAAAAAATACTTAAGGAACAGATTTAAGTCCCAGGCAGCGGCGCCAAAAACTTTGATGTGTAAGGAAAGCTTTAAATTTATAATACTAGTTTCACCGATTTTAATTAACCAAACACACGGGTAAAGTATAACCCCCGTTGGTAGTATTAGTTTTAAGGTAAGACCAGGTCGTATCCACAGGGACTTAGTTCGTTCAGATTAAGTATAATAATTGGTAAAAGTAAACAAGTAACAATTATAAGAAATAAAAGGAATTCAAATATTAAGACAAATGATTGCTTGGATAGCTTAGATAATCTAGTGACAACGTTTATGTTTGATCTCAGCTTGATAAAGGAGCACAACTTATAAGAAAACTATTTTCGTCAAAAGAGCAATTTCATAACTCGTAGGTTCAATTCAAGATTTATATCTACCCATTAAGTGATTTCTCTCGAAATAGTATTTCATATCATGTCTAGATTATTATTGATTCTTCTAAGTGGATTTCTCCTTTCAAAGACTAGTAACGCAGACAAGTTCCTAGAATTGCGTTTAACACATTGGTTCTTTCGACCTATCCCAACATATTATAGTCAACCAGTTTCAATAAACAAACGTAATAAGACTAGAAATGAAATAGATCACAATATAAACTCGAAATTGGTAGAGATCAAAACATAATCATAAGTCGCTTTATTATATTCACATATCCAAGCAATCACAAGAGGTTTAGCCTCTCATGGCTAATGAGTTTTTTTTGGGTAAAAGGGATGTTTCACCCTGGTAAAATATATTACACCAAAAACATTGAAGTACAAAGGATGAGGGTGACTCCCTCAACTCAGTCCCTTAGGACACTTACAGACTCGAATATAGGAATGACACACCATTCCTATAACTTACAAATAAAATGAACCAACCAATACTGACAAAAGTACATAAAAGTTACAATACTACTCAAGAAAAGCACTTGAGCCTTCTATATCACTATGGCGGTCCATCTTAACTCCCATGAAGAATCCACGAAGAAACATCCAAGCGGTCTTCAACCCATAATCTATTTGTAGTAATGACGAAACCACAAACAAAACCAACACAAGCCCCATCCACCAAGTCTATGCATGCACCATACGAACCAAACTTGAGTATTAAATGGACTTGTACCAACAATAGGGTTAAACCCTAACTTCCAATAATGATCGTAGGAGTATTGAATAGGAACCACAACATCCAAACGACCAGCAGCAATAGTGATTTTTGAACAAGAACAACCTAAACTTGACTTACACAAGAGTACCTTGACTCCACTCTCCCATACATGATCAATCTGCCCAAATTATGTATCATAAAAGCCATTCCAGCAGCACATCGAATCATGTCATCAACAAACAATAGGGTATAAAGACACCCTAACTACCAATAGATCATGTTACATACCACCAATTAGTTAACACCATGAATGCTAGAAGTAACATGATAAGAACAAACGAAACCAAGACCTCCCACTAGAAGATTGAAACATAAACCATGAGCAGGTCTTGAAAAACGGATGCATATAGGATTTTCCAAACCCTAACAACCATCATAAACAATCAATAGACTCCAAAAAGAATAAGAATGCAGCAGATTCGTACTTGTGAGATTGGGTTTTGAATAAGAGCCCCCAAAACTTAACTTCCATCTACAACATGAATCTATCCCAAACAGAACGTTCATGAATACCAGCGAATAGAATGATCTGTGATGCTAAAAAACATCGAATTAAATCAGCATAATGACCATATAATAACACCCTAGCATCAACTCCACAACATAGAACTTGCAGCAATAGAGTATCCAAACCCTAACTTCCATAACCACATCAATGAATAACAGATCAAATGCATAAAGAACAATAGTAGCAGGATCAAACTATGATGCAGCGAACAACCAACATGACTTACATCTCCCATAACCCACTTACATATGACTTCCATCTGATTAAGAACTCGCAGCCAACACCAAACCTTAATAAGGGCTACCTTACAGAATAACTGAAAGCTTCCAGCAGATGCATGAACAAAACCCAATATAGGGTTTACTCCCATTAAGAATTGTAAATAGAACCCAAAGAATTCTGTTATGTCGTTTGAGCATCAACAACAAACCAACAAACCATAAATCGACCTCATAAGAAAACCAATAAAGTTGTAGCCGACTTAAAGTATAACCAACCAGAATCGATCTTCAAATAATAAAGCAATAACCAGCAACTTGATCGATCCAAAAAATCCAGCAAATCAACAAGTCGAACATAGTCGCGTAGGGATATATAATATCAAATCATAACCCATTCTTGCATGCACAATAATTGGAACAATATAAAACAATAGAGCAATACCAATTCACACCGACCCACGATAAATATAATGGATATAATATAGTCGGTTGCATGCAAAACACAAAAAAGCAGAATCCTTACCCAAAGTCGAATATATTAATCAACTACCAATTGACACCGACCCATGATGTAGGTAGCAGAATCAACCAATAGGATTCAGTGTTAAAGAATAGAAATCGTTTTTATGAAAAAACGATTTAGGAATAGAGGATTCAATAAAAAGGCGGCGATAAAGAATATAAACAATGAATCAAACGACCCCACAACCCACACAAATCACTTCTTAAACGTTAGATCAATAATCCAAAAGAAGGAATTAAAGAACAACGAAAATAGATGGGAAGAATTAGATCAGAATTGTATGGATTGTGGAGGTCGTAGATCGCCCCTAGATGGAGAGATAATTAGGGTTAAGTGTGTATTTTTTTTATTTATTTTTTTATTTTAGTTTTTTTGTTTTTTTGTTTTTATAATAACAGAAGTGAGTAAATGGTAAACAAGAGACATACAGATTGGATTGATCAAATGATTACACAAGTGTCACAAGTAACCACGAATTCGACACCAACAAGTATATACCACCCCTTATTCTGATTCATTCACCCCCGTAACTTGGCTCTGGATCACGTACTGCTTTGAACTTAACTTTGTGAAATTGATTATAGAGTGGAGAGTTAAAATGCTTGCAAATGATCTCTATTTATAAACGATATGATAGGCGAAGTACGACGCACTTAGTTTCTAAGTGCGGCGCACTTTCTTATTTTCTTGACGCCAAAGTTTCATAAATGCAGAGGAAGTACGGTGCACATAGTTTGTAAGACCGGCGTACTTTTATTTATCTGACTTCCTTTGACCGAGAGGTAAGTGCGGCGCACTTATTTGTAAAACCCGTGCACTTGGCTTGCATGAAAAGCTAATCATGGAAGACTTCATTATTTATTCACTTCAAGTGGCGAAATAGTAGGTTTTTAGGTGTTTCATGCTCAGACCATCCAATAGTGAACCTGCATTCATTTTATGCCATTAAGTACCGAAAGTTCACGTAAAATGATCATAAAACATATAGAATAATGCTCAAGAAATATGTATAATTAGAGCGTTATCAGGGGGTAAATGAAGACACCTTAGAGAATGCAATTACGCTTGATTTTTGTTTGTTTAATGGTAGATGTGTAATAAAACTGAGAGGAATATTTGTTAGGGCAATTTTAGCGCCAAATTTAATTTTTTTTACAACATATAGGAGTGAAACTTTAGGCATAATAAGCATCTCATGGATAGGGAATTGTATTACTAGCACAAAAACCGTACCACTCAAAATTTATGAATAAGGTAGTGACTATCCGAGTGTTAGATTAATTGACTAACGCGCTAGCGATCTAGTGTATGACTTGGTGACCATCCGTTATGCAAATAACGCGCCAGCGATCCGAGAAGTGCACTAGTGACCATCCGTTAGTTAAAGCGTCAAGGACTCGCGCTAGCGATCTACGAAGTTTATTTAGTATGCTTGTTTGTATACCGGTAGTATTTAGATTCTAGAACTTGCGTTAATGACCATCTCAAATCCACAAGTGAGACTACATTCGTGTAGTTAGATCTACTACAAGATAAGAGGCATTAGGATAACCCCTTGTTTTACACCTGTTTATATAATTACATTGACTTCATTGGTCAAGTAATTTTCCCACACCCTTAGCGTTGTACTCATTTTTAGTATACGATACCCCTAGTACACCCCTCAGAGCCTATCTTTTCGTTTCTAACTTTAAGCATTTTACTTAAAGGAAGAATTTGTTTACAATCCGCCCCAAATGTACACCCAAATCGCCTTAGCCTACCTTGTATGCACTCATCTTTAGTGCATTATTGTGACAACATTTGTTTTAACCCTTTATTAATTGTCTTATTGATTACATGGTTGCTAAGTCGAGTCATATCTTGTACATATTGTTTTGGGACGATTGGGAATCATGGGTAAAGTACTAGTGTAATGGAGTAATGGGGAAGAACATCATTTATTACCCCCATATGTACGTTAATGTTTTAAAGTACTCCAAGTTTTTCAATTATCTTAATTCAAGTCATTAGAATAGTTACTTGTAAA
This sequence comes from Artemisia annua, assembly GCA_014162995.1. Taxonomy (NCBI): domain Eukaryota; kingdom Viridiplantae; phylum Streptophyta; class Magnoliopsida; order Asterales; family Asteraceae; genus Artemisia; species Artemisia annua. The sequence continues at coordinate 50,488 of LBNU01026271.1, read as the reverse complement.
GAATGTAAAAGTTCAAGTGTAAGGGGAGAACCGAGGCCCCTATGATGTTTTATTTTTGATGGTAGGGTAAGAGTGTATGCAAAAAAAAATGGAAAAAGAAAGAGAGAAAAAATATACGGACTACCATCCCATTTCCTTTTATGTTTATTTATGTTTTCGTTATTTTCTTATTAGCTTAAGTTGAGTCGAGTCTTGGCTTAGCAACGCCACATTGTGCATGTATTTGATCAAGATAATTAACTCGCCACCAGTTAAAATATCCTTTATTCCAACAAACCGTGTTTATCATATCCCTACACCTAACGTTACAACCCTTGAAAAGCCCTCTTTGATAGTTTATCTTAGGTGCTTACGCCTAGTGGAGGAGGTTTTTGATCCTTTCCCAAGCCTATGGTAATCTATTTGCTAAGGGGCTAGTGTATGATTTCCGTGCTTTTTATGACTAGGGTGGAATAACTATTTGTTGTAATTACTTTTATATTAGTGTTCAATGACCCCTAGCTCATATTTTGATTGGAATAAAAGCGCATTTGCTTGAGGACAAGCAAATCTCAAGTGTAAGGGTATTTGATGAGGCGAAAAGTGTTACGCTTTTAGGGGGTCATTTAATCCCTAAATCATTATTTTATGATCAAATATTGCCTTAAATCGTTCCTTTTGTCATTTTAGGTACTTTCAGGAGGAATTATGAAAAACATTGCATTTTGGACGTTTTTTGGAGCATAAAAGTGAAGAAAACGACAAAGTCTCAAATCATGTTGGAATTCCTACCTGACGGCGTCAGGCTTTGGATGCTGACGCCGTCACCTAAAGACAAAAGAGGTGGACTCAGACTCTACTAGACGACCAAGGAAGGATTCAAGATGTTTACACCTGACGGCGTCAGGTGTTACAAGGTCCAAGCCGTCAAGTGTTTAGCTAAAGAGAGACAGCCCAGAAGGTTTTAAAGGCTGACGGCGTCAGAAGTAGATCTAGGTGATCCGATAACCCTCGACACGGTGAGTTGACGGTGTCAGGATTTATAACCTGACGCCGTCAGAATGTATTTTCTATATATACTTTAGGATTTTTCTTCATTAAAGTGTGTAACTTTTGGGAGAACTTTAGGGTTAAACCCTAGGTTGAATTTACTGCCTTTTTCAAGGGTTTTTCACCCTTGTTTCATCCATGCTTAATTAAAGATAAGTCTTCCATTAAATCATTCAATATGTCTATGTGTTGCGTGATTATATCTTATGCTTGTCTTTCAATTAACATGCTAGGCTAGGTTTCTCTTGTGTTTGCTTAGATCTAATGAAACCTAGCTATTGATTACTTGTTGTTGGTTTGTTGTTAATTGTTGTGGGTGTCTGAACTCGATGTTAGGCTTAAGAAAACTGGCTAACTTCCAATTGGTGACTTGCTTGAACGTCTTAATAAACATGAATCGGATGTGTACTACGATTATTTGGTTGTATTTAATGCATAAGTAATTACTAGTGATTTAATGGTTTGGATACTAAACGTGTCACTATAGAATGAAGTTTGCGCTTATAGAGTTAGGGAAGATCGTACCCGGCCCTACGAACGGTATTAAGGAATACAACCCGTCATCCACACAATTGTAACAAACTAATTAACCGGTAAAAGATAGCTAGGGAGTAGTGAAATCTAAGTAAACACACTTTTCTCCATATTAGTTTCACAACCTTTTATTTTCTTGTTATTTTATTTTATTTTCATTAGTAGCTTTTGGGTTAGTTGACTAGCAACTAATTCCGCCCACTCTTTCAAATACCCGAGATTTTTACTTGCTTTCCATAAAATATAAAAATACAAAAAGAATCATCCCTCACCCTTAGACCTAATTAGAGTAGTTTTCAATCCTAATGACACTATTTCCCGAGAGAACGATCAATCCCCCGGTACTTGCCACTTCACTATACTACATCGGTCAGGTACACTGCCTGGTGGGGATTGCAAGCTTCTCAAGATCCCTTGAGAGGTAAAACCTACTGCGTAGGTCGCAAACCACGCATCAGGAAGAGTAGGATTAAACGATAGAGTAGGAAGGCGGGAGAATGAAATTTGAAATGGGGAGAGTAGAAAAAGGCGGGAAAGTGAAAGTTGAATGAAAGGATGTGGGGAAACGGAAGAGTTGGGTTTAAAATGGAAGGATAAGATTAAACGAAGGAGTAAAAGTATAGGATACCTGTAAAGATAGTATCCTAATGGAATTTTAAGATTTACTAGATTCCTCCAAGTTTTGTTTTCCCCCTATGGTTCCTCTAGTTTTCCTAACTAGTCCTAAACTTCTAAGGGTGATGTGTTTGGTTCTATTGAAGTAGAGGGTTCTAAAGTGGAAGAAGGTTTAAGTGGTTTCTTTCCTAAGGTTTTACTAGGAGTGTCACTATTCCTAGGTAAGGTTTCGGGTTTTCTCTTTTGTTTTAAGTTGTCTATTACTACGAGTATCACTATTACTATAAGTATTACTATTCCTAGGTATTTGAAACCAGTTAGGGTAGTATCCATGTTATCTTCTAAGTGTAATTCCTAATGTGTATCCTAAGAAATATCAAATCCTAAAATGTGATATAATATCCTCAAATATCTTATCTCTAGTTATAGCTGACAGCCTCAAGTTTTAGATCTAAGTTATAAATTCTTAGAGTAGGTCTGGGATGTTCTAATGGTGTAATATTCCTAAGGGTTTCTAAATCCTAAAGTTATGCGGGAAATCCTAAAGGTTGATTACTAAGTCTAGGTGATCTATATCCTTAAAAATAGTCTATTCCTATATGGTAGAAGCTTGCTAATGTGTCTATCCTAAACTAGGGTTTAATGGTTTATGATGGAGGTTTACTATTAAATCCTAAAATTCCTTATATCTAACCTATGTTCTAATCCTAATGTCTTTAATGAATTTTTATGCTAGGCTATATCTTATCTTATAGGTATGTATTCCTAATTTTTCTATTTATCGGGGTAGGGATTTTGTTTCTAATCTATAAAACCTCAAAGATTCCTAATCTTATCTCTCCTTAAGGGTTTCTAACCTATATTAGTGTCTAAGGCATTCTAAACTTAAGTTTATGTTTTCTAGGGATATCCTAAAGTTATTTCTAACTTAAAGCAAGGGAATCCTAAAGAGTATGGTTCGGGTTTTACTAAGAAAGGAGGGGAAAATTAACTCGGGAATCATAGTAATCTAAGGAAATAAAGCGGGAAAGGATAGGAATATGCTCATATATGATTACCATATATTTGCATATGGGATAGTTAGGGGTAGATTCTCTAACTAGGGGAATGATAGCTTAAGGAAGCTATGAAAGTAGTGAGGATTGAGAGATCGGAAGAGAAAGAATTCAGATCTCTATGGTGTAGAATAAAAATTCTCACCATTGATAGGGGAAGTGTTTGGAGGAATTGGGTTTTAGGAAGGAGAAAGTATATGGGGAAGCTTAAAACAGTTTTGAGATTCTATGTATCTAAGGCATCAGGGTGGTTTATCTTAGGTTCCTAGAGGTAGGGGTTCAAGGTTTGGGGTAGGTTATAACAAGTACCCAACTTGTTATAGTTTATGGGGTAGATCTATATTCCTAGGGGTTGCTATAAGGCTAGGGATGACCTAAGGTGGGGAGAGGCATTCCTAAATCTAGTTTATCTAAATTATCCTAATTGAGGGGTACCAGGTAGTTTCTAAAACCTAACTTATTTTATTGATTTCCTATCTTACATATCCTATAGGTACTAATTATTCTAGGGCATGATTCCTAAGGTTATAAAAGGCATATTACTTAGGGTTTTTCTAAAGTTTTCCTAATTCCAGGAGTTTGTATTTTATAGGTTTGATTGATGATTTTCCTCATCATCATCAATCATCTTTTCTAGAGTGCATATCCTAAAACGGGCAAAGGCTATTTTATGGTGGTGTCTCATTTGGTTTTTTTTGTATTTTAGCTACCTTAAAACGGGTTTCTTGTAAGTTATTTCTTAAACTAGTATAGTCAGGTTGATTACCTAAGTTATTATCATGACCTTTTTCTATCTTCTCAAGAAGGTCAAGGAAAATTTCATCTAGGTTATTTAAAATTTCCTCTAATTGATTTTCCCGGTTTTCTAAAGTTGTCCTAGTGGGTGTTTCTCCAAATTCATCTTTCCAAGATGAAATGGGAGGGTTTACTAAGTAAGGGTTAGGTGCTAATGTATAGGGTTTCCTAAGGTCATATCTAGGGGTATAGGTAGGGATAGGTTTCCTAGGTATACATGGTTCTCTAGAGAGAAAGAAACCATGGAGTTCTAATCTAGGTGTGGGGAATGGTGGATGTAAACAGGGTTTAGGGGAGTTATAGGTGATGCCTTAGCATAGAAATATCTCAAGTGTTTTAAGTGTGGGTTATCTATGAAAGGTGTAAAACCTAAGGGTGAAGGTGTATCTAAACTATTCCTAAAGTCTCCTAAGGTATCGGGAAGGTAGGGTTTAGGGGAATAATCTAGTACATTCGGAGAGGAAAGATCATTCTCCGGATGTAGACTAGATGAGACGGGGTAGAGTAGCGGGGAGAGACATAACTATATAATAGTAAAATACTGTAAATCATTTAGCAGTTAGGCAGGCAATTACTATACTAACCTTAGCATGTATGATTACGGAGGGCGGCAAGGGCACTGAGGACTTTCTCGGGTTTAGGAAAAGTAGTTGTAGTTTAGGTTTTGACCTTGTTCTCTACAACTGATGCTCTGATACCAATCTGTAACACCCCCATTTTCATGTTTCGCAGCGGATTTAGGTTTGGGGTATTACTTCATGGAATCACTATTACAGTAATAGAAAACGACTTGAAACGAGACGTTTTTATAAATATGTTATCATTCATTAAAATATCAGAGTTTTATTAAGATAAGGTCCCGTGAATCTAAGTGTGAATTAGTGTAGGAATGATAACAAGATTGAAAGTCCTCCGAGTTCAGTGCCTTCTCCTGTCATGTCTCCATAATGGTATACCTAGGATACATGCTTAAAAAGTCAACACTAGGTGTTGAGTGAGAATCATAGGTTTAAGTGTTAGTGAATACAAGTTCCCTGGGCTACGTTGTTACACCCATCTAGGAAAATTTTGTGTGTGTGCGATAATTGTGATGCATGCACAATTATCAGGAGTGGGGTATGTTGCACTAAGATCATGAACCACACGTTAACAATCCGGGTCATGTGGGCTGCAGACGCAACATGAGGGGATGGGAAGGATAACTTGCCAAAGTTAATCCTTCAGTGGGTTCAAGTATAGTACTTATTGGTACCACCCAGAGAGGTGTTAATACCAACGGGAGTTGTCAAACTCCAATAGATCTATCAACTACACTCGCGTTCGCGTGGGTAAAATATCCCAAACAATTAGATTCATGAATTTTAGTTATATAGTGGTGGCAGTTAGTTTACTCGTGCAACAACCAAAGAAAAAGATTTGTATTCGGTTTAAAGCATGTATCCCCCTCACAGGGTTTGTAAAGCATTTAGAAAGTGTTTAAAAGGTGTGAGGCTATGAAAACTCACCTGGGCTTAGGGAATTCTAACTAGTGCAAAGAGTGACTCGGAAACTAGACTGCCTTACTCACGTATCCTGATGTTGTTGTTGTTGTTGTGGATGCACGTCAAGCTTTAGTTGTTTAGTTTATGTTTCTTAAGTAGTTATTTTTAGGGTTCTTTAGAGTTTTAGATATAACACAACACCGTTCAGGCCATCACAATTCAGAAGTATAAGACTCCTCACATGAAGCTCCCTACTATTGTATTATGTTATTAACATAATACCGTTCAGGCCATTATAATTCAGAAGTTAATACTCCTCACATGAAGCTCCTTACTATTGAGTCATGTTGTTATTAAGGTTTAGTTATAACATAACACCGTTCGGGTCATCATAATTCAGAAGTATATGCAATAATCGTTTGAGGAGTTAGGGCACTTTAAATCGTAAACTCAACAAACTCGTCAGAACGAAATATCCACATAGTACTCCTAACATGAAGCTCCCTAGTATTGTGTTATGATTCTAACTTTAAAATAGGTTTGCTATATATATGAAATAGTTTACTTTATACCCTTTAAGTTTAGTATATTTACAAAATCTACCCTAGACTTATAATACTTATAATACTTTGGTTTCTAACTATCTAGACTTAACACTATTAGTCCCTATACTTATATATTTTTATAAAAATGATAGAAATGACCCTTGGACATATAAGTTTTCTATATTTACCCTTTATACCCTTAACTTTATAACTTTTGCAAAACTAGTCCTTTTAAGTTCATAACTTTTTAACTTTTTATCCTAAGGTTTTATAACTTTGCAAAAAGGGTCCATATACTTATATCTTCTAAGAAATGTCAAAAATAGTCCCTAGACTCTATATTTTCAGAAAATTACCATATATACCCAATGCATGGAAAACTTTGCAAAACTAGTCCTAATCCCATGCAAACTATATTTTTATGAAACAAAAAGGTTTTCTAGCTTATGTTTAACTAATATTAGCTTATCTAAGTTACCTAAACTAGCTTAAGACTTATAGAAAGGACTTATAGCACATAAAAGGCAATTTGACTCTATTTAGGGTTTTAAAAAGAAAACTAACTAGTTCTAGTGTTCAAGTCTTAGGCAAGGGATCCTATGGGTTCTAAGGCAACCTAATACTATCCTAGGACTAATCTAAAGCTAAAAGAACAAGAAATGAAGGCTTACCTAGGTCAGGGAAAGGTTAACAAGGGTTTAGGGTTTTCTAGGGCTTCTCTCGGCTCAAACCACAATTCGACAAGGCTCAAAGCTTCGCTACTCTACTTCTAAGGATCTTAAGGGTTCTATGCTACAGAATATATGTGATAGAGAAGAGTGGGAAGGTGTGGGATGAAATGAAGGGCATACGAAGGTATTTATAGCCCTCGATGGAGTAGCGACCAAGGAAAAGAAGTAGGAGGTGTCGAGGAAGGGGGAGGTGAGTAAGCTGAGCTAGGTGGTGTCGTGGGAGGCCTAGAGGATGATGAGGTCGAGCTAGGAGGTAGCTAGGGGGCTGCCTAGTCCGGTTGTGGTTATGGTGAGTCGAGTGGTAGAAGGAGGTGAACAGTAGGTGCATTACCTAGTTGACTGGGTGCTTAGAGGTGCTAGGGTGTGTTCTAGGTTAGGGTAAGGTGCTAGGGTGCTTGGTTGTTAGTGTAGAGGTGCTTAAGTAGCTTAGTTCAAAGGTTTAGGTCTAGTTTTAACCTAGTTTTACCTAGAGTGAGTTTAGGGTTTTGCCTAGGTTTTAGTGTCTAAGCTAGGTTCCTAAGAGTGTTTAGTGACTAATCCTAAGTTCTAAGGGGCTTTTACTAAGTGGTGGTAGCTTATGGGAAAGATTTGGGAAAGTTTGACCTAGTTTTCGGGAAGTTATAACCTAGTTATGGTTTTATGCCTAAGGAACTTGTACCTAAGCTCTAATGGGTTGCACTAGTGCCTAAGGGTCCTAAAGTATCCTAATGTTCCTAAGGTAACTCATACTTAAGCCTTGGACACTTTCAAACTAGTTTAACTAAGCATATAGGGTTTAGTAAGCACATAGACCTAATTAGAGTTTATTTAGGGTTTGTTATGGTTTTGTGGTAAGTTTAGTGTGTTAGATTGGTAAATTTACTTATTGTGATGTTGTTGTGATCTTATGCTTGACATACCAGGGGTTTATAGGGTGTGAGTGTTGAGTTATTTGGCTTGTGAGGATACGTGGGCAAGTCTAGAGAGTCATGCAAGTAATAAATGCACATAAAAAGCAAAAATTTACCTGTGAAATACATACTATAGGTATTGTAATGGGAATGATAGTGATGAGATTTTGTGGGTTGTTACATGTCCTCTTCGATACTAATTGTTTCAAGCTCTTAAACTAGGTGCTATGCAAGGTTGCATCAAAGATAATTTATCTACATACTGAATTTCACATTTTTTTTTAATAACAATACAAGAAATAATAAAATACATCCCCCCACTTGAGATAAAACATACATGTAATAATTGTTGGTCTCTATTGATCTTCAAAGATGGGTCTTCAACGTAGGTGTAATTCCTGAATCTCTTAACTCGAACCTCAAACAAGAACAAGTGGCAACTTCCCAACCATAAACCAAGACTACACGGTAGGCTAAGGCGAATAGGTGTATCGAAACAATTATAATATGGGTAAGAAACGAAAAGATAGGCTCAAAAAGGGTGTATCTAGGGGTATCTTGCACTAAGGATGAGTGCAACAAAAGGGTTTAACACGGGGGTCGAATAGTCAATGTGACTAATCGATAACGCACACATATAAGCTTTTTGGGGATAATCCTAAAATATTGCCTTCTCAAAAAGTTTCTTCCAAATGTATTAAGAAAACTCAATACACTACTCGTCTATGGTTTCAAAATGATGTAAAGACCAAGTTCTAAAGTTTACAAACTACCGGCACACTCATAATTTTGGTGGATTTGGGGTAAAACAGGGGCAACTGAATAGGCTAAACCTCACCATTATATTAAGGGTTAATGTGCTCGGCTAAGGTCTATTCTAGTTAGGTTAAGAAAAACATGTCAAAATTTTAAAAGTGGCATAATTTTCAAAATAAACTAGAAAAAAGGGGCAAATTAAAGTTCAAGTTATAATTCTACTCCCGTCCCCCCACTTGAATTATACAAAGTCCCCTTTGTACGTAAATAATCAATTAATAAAGAGGAGATAAGTAGAATTGGAACGAGAACTTCCCTGAAATTCGCTCTTGAAAATGNGCTAAACCTCACCATTATATTAAGGGTTAATGTGCTCGGCTAAGGTCTATTCTAGTTAGGTTAAGAAAAACATGTCAAAATTTTAAAAGTGGCATAATTTTCAAAATAAACTAGAAAAAAGGGGCAAATTAAAGTTCAAGTTATAATTCTACTCCCGTCCCCCCACTTGAATTATACAAAGTCCCCTTTGTACGTAAATAATCAATTAATAAAGAGGAGATAAGTAGAATTGGAACGAGAACTTCCCTGAAATTCGCTCTTGAAAATGATAGAAGGGTCATGTTTGAAAAACGTGCCTTCACTTCTGATGAACTCAAATAAGTACATTTTATTAGCATCATTTATCCTATTTATTTAACTTGTTTTACCTTATTATGTATAAAAATCGGTGCTTTAATGTTTACTTTAGTGATTCTCAGGTAAAAACAGGTAAAAGGTGAAACTTGGCGATTTTGGACTAATTACGGAGCAAAACGAACAAGATGTCAAAAGTCTACTGAAACCCAGAAGATGCACCGCATCTCACTCAACATATACACCGCAATATCATACTTAGATGAATTCGAAGACCATTGCCTGACTTTGAAGAATGCGCCGCATGGAATTCTACCATGCGCCACATATGAAACTCTGGTCAAAGAAGAAGATCAAGCTCGTTCTACTCCAGATACGCTGCATCACACAATTAACATACGGCGTATCACTATCAAGACTTCACCAGAAACAATCCAAGACAACTGAAGGATATGCGTCGCATAAAGATTAGAGTTACGCCGCATCTTAAGGCGGTGTACGAATATTCCAGAATATAATAAGCTTGGACCCCACGCGAAGTTAAGTCAATGCGCCGCATCTCATCATTACATGCGCCGCATCGAACCCTCAAACAGAAACTATAAATACCCCAAGTCCTAGACGAATTTTGTGTGCACCATAACCCTAAGGAGACAAATTCAGACGAACAAGCAACACAAGACACACCCCAAACGAAGATCTTAGAGCTGTAAGAAGGTCCTGCATGTATTTAATTGATTAAGTAGTTTTGTTTTATTGTAATATTATGCTTTGAATCCATCAGGATTGATGGTCGGTAGTTTGTGAGTACGCAATAATCAAATGCCCGCCTTAAAATTGCTTTCCCATCGATTAAAGTTTATATGTTTGACGTCTTTGGTTTTCTTATATTAGTGCATTGATTATCTCTGTGTCTAGCTGAGCACTGCTGAGCCGCCAAACTCCTTCCTCGCCTACTCACTCCGATATCTTTGGATGAGTAGGATATTCATAAGTAATCATTAAGGGTTTACTCGCCAATATAATAGCCAGCGAGTAAGGATTAATTTTATACACTTCATATAAAACTAGCAATAAAACAAGTGACAAGCTATCTTAATTATCAGGACATGCCTTCTTATTGTCTCTACTATCTATCTGTGTACGTGTATGCTATTCGCTGATTTGTTCTCATTAGTATTTACTGTTTAATTAGATAACCAAACCGTGGCAGTCTCTCAGGCTGAAACCCCTATCATTAAATTAGACTGTAAAGCTAAATTAGATATTAAAATACTGATTAGGATAATTAGATAATATGTTCCACTCTTAGTGATCGACACTCTACTTACCATTATATGCAAACTGACCGGGTACACGGCTCGTTAAGTGTGTGTGTTATAGATAAGTCGGCTAAATATAAATGTAAAACTTGAGTAGGCATTAAACTACTAAACCGCAACGACACATCACGCGCATCAAATTTTTGGCGCCGTTGTCGGGGAGTGAATTGTTATTATCTGTTAAATTGAGTAGTATTTTAATTAGTTTTTTTCAGGTTTTTAGACACTAACCCCTAACTTGTTGTATATTAGATAATTTGTATTCGTTGCATAATTTGCATATTTACTGTTTTTGTGTGTTTAATTTTCTGTAATTTTCTTTTTATTTTATTTTATTTTGTTTCTTAGTACGTACTGATGTTATACTGTGCAGATACAAACGATACGGCGCATCTGTTTATCGGATGCGGCGTATTGCGTTTTAATTTTATAAAATATAATGCGTTTAATAACTCGAGTGCGACGTATCTTTCCCCAAGATACGGCGTATTCTGTTTTTAATAAAGAATTTTTCGAAACCCTAACGCCATACGACGCATCTGTTTTAACAGATACGGCGTATTTAATATTTAAAATTAAAAACAGTTTTCGAATTATTAAACAGAAGCGACGCATCGATTTTTATCGATACGGCGCATCTACTAAATCAAAAATCTTGTATTTTGAATCGTAACGAAAATACGGCGCATTAGCTTATGCTAATACGGCACATTTAATTTTTATAAATATAATTGATTTTTGATAACTGACAGGTACGGCGCATTCTAATTTAAAAGCGGCGTATCTGTTTTCAAAAATAAAAGTCTGATTTAATTTTAACGTAATAAGATATGGCGTATCCTTTTTCAAGGATACGGCGCATCGTCTGCAGATATCAGCAACTTTTATTTTTCGTATTCCTATTTCGTTGTTAATTTTCTGACATAATACTTTCTTGAACATACCCTACTGATGCTTTTGTGATGATTTCAGGAAGTGCATGACCAGAAGTTCAATTAAGAACTTAATTACACCTTTCGAATATCCTGAACGAGCCCTACATTCACTAAGGAAGCTTTTCAGCACAAGAAGCGTTGAAGTTTCAAGCTTATTCGAGCTTGAATATTTTTCTGGATAAGAGGAGGAAGAAGAAACAGAAACAATGACGGAAAACACTACCATGGAGGAATACATGAACAAAACCCGTACTGATTATAGTTCAGGGGTTGCTAGACCAAAGTTTGATGAAAAGACAAAGTTTGAATTGAAGGGTCAATTCCTCAAGGAGCTCAGAGAAAATGCTTTCAGTGGGACCGATAACGAAGATGCTAATGAACATATTGATAAAGTCCTCGAGATCGCAGATCTGTTTAGTGCAGATGGAGCCTCTATTGACCAAATTATGCTTCGAATCTTCCCACTTTCACTCAAAGGAGCCGCTAGTAAGTGGCTAAAGAATGAACCTGCCAATTCAATCACAACATGGGAAGATCTGAAGAGAAAATTCCTGAAAAGATATTGTCCACCTGCTAGGACTGCTAAAAAATGGAGGCCATCAATAGTTACAAGCAAGAGCCCGATGAGACTCTCTATCAGGCTTGGGAGCGCTTCAAAGATCTACTGGCAAGATGTCCTCAACACTATCTAACCAAAATGCAGGAGATAATACTGTTCTATCAAGGATTGGATGTGCCCACTAGGCAAATCTTAGATGCTAAGGGAGCTGTGCCACAAATGAGTGCAGCCAATGCTAGAAAAGCCATCCAAGAAGCTGCTGATCATTCTCAAAAATGGCACGATGGGACCTCTACTAGAACTAAGAGCAGCACTAATTTTGACGGGTATGCTGCAATTCAAGCTCAATTGGATAAAATTAGTAGAGATATGAAGAAAAGAGATGAGAAAGTGTATGCTGCCCAAGTTGGATGTGAAAAATGCGAAGGACCTCACTACACTAAGGATTGCCCTACAAGGAATGAAAGTGAGACTTTTAAAGAAGCATACTACATACAATTTGGACAACCATTCCAACCTTCAGGGAAGTTTAGGGAAGCTGTTCCGGGATTTTATCAGAAATATAATGGAAATCCCTCATATCAAGAGAGAAGGCAGACTTTAGATGAAATTCTAAAGCAAATCATCGCCGATGCTGCTAAAAGACAAGAAGAAAACACTGCTATGATCAAAGAAATCCGAGCCTCAACGGATACTATGACTCGATCAAAGCATTGGAACAACAAATAGGTCAAATGGGTAAGGTGCTTTAAGAAAGGGGATATGGAAGTCTACCTGGCTCAACTGAAATTAATCCAAGAGATCATGTCAAGGCGATTACTACTACTGAAGAAGTCATGCCTAACATACCTTTTCCTGGAAGATTAAAGAATGGTGATGTTTTGAAACCCCAATATTTCTTTAACTCTTCAATCAGCGTTAGAAGATTCCTCAAGGAGAAGTCAAGGATTAAAGATGAGATCAAGGCTACAATGAAAGAAGAGAACCCTGCAACCGATCTACATGCCTTGCCTCAGAAAAAAATGATCTAGGGAGTTTTACTTTACCTTGTTCAATTAATAATATGTCTTTCAATAATGCATTAGCTGACTTAGGAGCTAGTGTTAGTGTTATGCCCTTTAAGACATTCACTACCCTAGGCCTAGGAAAATTGACACCAACTAAGCTGCTTATTGAATTGGCTGATCAAACGTTAAAACGACCTAAGGGGATTGCTGAAAATGTGCTGGTTAGGATCGAGAAGTTTGTATTCCCCGTAGACTTTATAATACTAGATATGCCCGAGGATGTTAATGTTGGGTCAAAGTACTGATGATCTCAAAGTACTACTGAAGCTTAAAGTTAAAGTACTGCAAAGTAATAAAGTCAAAGTACTGCAAAGACAAAAGTCAAAGATCAAAGAACTGATGTTGAAGTTTGGTTACAAGAGTTATTAGAAGATTCTAGAATATTAGATATATTAGGAATTAGTATACTTGTCGTTCAAGTATTGTAAACCGACTAGGGTATTCCTTGTGCCTATAAAAGGATCCCTAAGTCATTATTAGAGATACAGATAGACGAATATAAGAATACGATATTAGAGATATTTAGGGTTGTTTTGTGAGTTTGTATTCAATAAGTAGATTCAAGGTGTTAATATAATCGTTGAAGTTTGTTATAATTCTTCTTAGCTTTGTTAAGTAATTCCGCATACTTAATAGAGTAATTCAGTGTTTCATCATTAGTAGTTTAGGATTTATCCAAGACTGCTAAACCTTAGACAGGCTATAATAAAGTAGTTTGGTCAGAGTATAACGATCCAACAAGTGGTATCAGAGCTTGTGTGGAAACTCTGATTAAGATGAAACGCTAAACCCTAAACCAAGTCGATTTTCTAAACAAACCCTACAAGATGTCTCAACCTGAACCTACACCTATGCCATCCATCACCACTGTTAGAATTCCCATAGTCAAGAAGGGTGAGTATGATTTCTGGAGCATGAAGATGAGACAGTACATTGCTATCACTGACTCTGCACTTTGGGATAATATTGTCAATGGCAATCAAGTTATAGAAGAACCTGTAGTTGTTCCTGGACAACCTAGACCACCTCAGCAACAACTCTCTGCAACTGTAAAGAGGAATCAAGACAAAGCTCTCAACATACTGCTGTCTGCTATCCCTGATGGTCATCTGTTGAAGTTTCATAATGCTAAGGATGCTAAACAACTGTGGGCTGCTATCAAAACAAGGTTTGGAGGTAATGATGCTTCCAAGAAGATGCACAGAAGTTTATTAAAACAGCAGTTTGAAACTTTTGCTGTTGGAGAAAGAGAAGGACTTGATGCTGCCTATGAGAGATTTCAAAATCTTCTCAGTATGCTGGAGATTCATGGTGTAGAAATCTCTACTGAAGATGCTAATTTGAAGTTCCTAAGGAGTTTGCCATCTATTTGGCATGTGATTGCTACTATGATCAGAGGTCAACCTGACTTGGCTACTATGGACTTTGATGATCTATACAACAATCTGAAGGTGTATGAGCATGAGATGAATGGTAAAACAGGCTCATCAACCAACAGTATTGCTTTTGTGTCTCCTGCCAAGACAAGCAGTACTTCCACTAAAAGTACTGCTTATCCAGTTCAAAGTACTGTTGCTGATGTTTACTCAACTGTGTCTACTACCACTTCACAACTCTCAAACAACATCAATTGTGATGATGTTGTGTGCTCATTCTTTGCTCAACAAGCCACTTTACCTGTTACCTATGAAGAAGACCTACTGCAGATTGAAGAAGATGATCTAGAAGAAATTGACATCAGATGGCAAGTTGCTATGATTACTGCTAGGATCAAGAAGTTCATGAAGAAAACAGGAAGAGGGATTGATTTCAAGGCCAAACAAGGAATTGCATTTGACAAGTCTAAGATTGAATGCTTTAACTGTCAAAAGACTGGTCACTTTGCAAGGGAATGTAAGTTTGCCAAGTATCAAGCAAACAGGATGATAGAGAAACCCAAGGTTGAACTCAAGGAGCTTCCTGAACCTAAACCAAAAGCATTTGTGGCTCAAGAAAACTTATCAGAGGTTGACTGGAGTGCTGAATTTGATGATGAACCAGTTACTCTCTCTATGGTTGCAATGGAGGAATATGATTGGAGCACAGCTTTTGATGAGGAACCAGGATGTACTGCTTTGGATTCCACTGATGATCTTGGAGGCTTTGACTGGAGCATGGAGAATGAAGATGCACCTGTCCTGTTGGCTTTGGTTGCTACTGCACCTACTTCATCTACTGCTACTGAGGTATGCTCTAAGTGCAATAATGTGTATCAAAAGGTACTTAGTGATTATGTGTCTGAAAGAGATAAACATAATAAAGCTAGGTCTGAAGTCTTAGGTTATCAATTGACCTTAGAGTCCTTAGAAGCTAAAATAATTACACATGAAAATAATGAAGTAGCTTGGGCTGAAAAATATCAACAACAGGACTATCAGTTAAAGTTAAGTGAATGGAAGTTAGGATGTAAGGTGTCTGAGTTAGAAAAGATGACTAAGGAAAGAGATGATTTGTTAGAAAAGCTTAAAAGTTGGAAAGAAGCTGGTCTTACACATGTTAGTTTCTGTGAAAAACAAAGAAGAACAAACATTAAAACAGGACTAGGTTATGGTGTTGAGTATAGTAGTTCAGAAGAGAACCCAACTAGTGATAAGGAACAAGAAAGTTCAGAGGAAATCTCAACTAGTGAATTTGAAACTTGCTCAGAAGAAAACAGATCTAGTAGTGAGGAACCCATAAGCCCAACACCTCCTGAATTTAAGAAAGATGAGGGGTATCATGCAGTTCCTCATGCTGTTGGAAGTTTTCAACCACCTAGGAAAGATGTTTCTTGTTATGGAGTAGACAATCTAGAGTTTAGGAATAAACTTAAGGGTCAATCTAATCCAGGTTCATCTGAAGTCAAAGTTGAGATTCTTAAGAATCATGGGAATACTAGGGGATCAGGGAATAATGTTAATGATAAGAGTTTCTCTAAACCTTTTTCAAAACCAGCAGTATTTTCTCACTTTAATCAAAGGACTGCTAGTCACTCAGCAGTTCCCTCAAAGAATTCTTTCCAACATACTGCTAACTTTAGAAACTCTTCTCATTATTCACCTAGAAGTCACACTGGTCTTGGGTATACTCCTCAAAGATCTGGATTTGGGTCAATGAATCAAAAATTGTGTTTTGTTTGTTATAGTCCTAATCATTTGATAAAAGACTGTACCCTGCATTCAAATTACTTAAGTCAATACCCAAAGACCAAATCTGCACAACATAGGCCAACAGTTACTACACCAGCTTCACCCAAACCTGTTTGGAATTATTCTAGAAGGGTCAACCATAGTAATTTCACTGAATCATATAGGTACCCTCAACAGAAAAGAACTTTTTCCAAACAACCAGTACCTTCAGGTCATTCTTTTCAAGGTACTGGTAGGCCACAAACAGTATTCTCTCAAAGTACTGTTAGGAGATTTTCACCTAATAAAGGTACTGCTCATGTAAGACTCAATGTTTCAAAACGAGCTCCTGGCCATGATACCAATTTTTCTACATCTAAGAGGCCTTACAAAAGAGTACCTAAACCACAGACCTCAACCCAAAAAGTTAAAACTATGTGGGTCAAAAAGGAAAGTACTGCTGGGGACAAACCAGTACTTTCAGAAAGTGTGGGTGAAAAAGAACATGCTGTTGTAAAAGAAAGTTGTTTTTCTAACAAAGATCAAGTTTTTGAACAAAAGAAAGTTATTGATCATGTTTTAAAAGATAGTGGGAATTACATACTTAAAGATTTTAAGTATGTGACTCCACAAGGGGAACACAAGTCAGTAATGGCTTGGGTTCCTAAAAGAAACTAACTTTCTTATCTTTGTGCAGGGCAACCCAGAAGAGGAACTTAAAGATCATTTGATTGTTGATAGTGGTTGCTCTGGAAGCATGACAGGAGAAAAGCAGATTCTGTCAGATTTTAAGCCATTTTTTGGAGGAAAAGTTGCATTTGGGGATGATGCTACTGGAGGGAGAATTACAGGCAAAGGAACTATCAAGACTGGAAAGATTGACTTTGAGAATGTTAGCTATGTGAAGGAGCTCAAGTTCAATTTACTATCAGTTTCTCAGATCTGTGACAAGAAGTACCCTGTCTTGTTCACTGAAACAGAATGTTTAATTCTCTCACCTGAATTCAAGTTTGTAGCTGAAGAATTAGTGGTCTTAAGGGCACCAAGGACCAATGATGTGTACAGCATTGATATGAAGAATATCTTAGCTACTGAGAATGTTACATGTTTAGTAGCTAAAGCATCAACTGAAGAAGCACATCTATGGCACAGAAGACTAGGTCATGTGAATTTCAAGAACATCAACAAGTTAGTCAGAGGCAATCTAGTTCGAGGTTTACCTTCCAAAACTTTCAAGACTGATCAATCATGCTTGGCCTGCAAGAAGGGTAAACAACATAAAGCTTCCTGTAAAAAGCTTGAGGAAAGAACTGTAAGAGAACCTTTGGAGCTATTGCATATGGATCTTTTTGGACCTGTTTCTGTTTCAAGCCTCAATAAGAAGAAGTACTGCTTAGTTGTCACAGATGATTGCAGTCGTTTTAGTTGGGTCTTTTTCTTGGGATTTAAAGATGAGATGCCATTCATGATTTAATCATCTCCCTAGAAAAGCAGTTAAGACATAAGGTTAGAGGTATTAGATGTAACAATGGGACTGAGTTCAAAAACAAACTTATGGATGATTTTTGTGCCAACAAGGGAATCAAGAGGGAATTCAGTATTGCAAGAACTCCTCAGTTGAATGGAGTTGCAGAAAGAAAGAACAGAACTCTGATAGAAGCAGCAAGGACTATGCTAGCAGACTCACTCTTACCTATTCAGTTTTGGGCTGAAGCAGTAAGTGCAGCTTGCTATATTTTAAATAGAGTTTCTATCACAAAACCTCAAATGAAGACACCTTATGAATTATTGATGGACAAAAAACCTAGTATCAGCTTTATGAAACCTTTTGGATGTCCTCTTACTATTCTTAATACCATTGATAATTTGGGAAAATTTGATGGCAAATCTGAGGAAGGATATCTCTTGGGTCATTCTACAAACAGTAAAGGTTTTCGGGTGTATAACGAAGTTATAAATAAGGTTCAAGACTGTCTTCATGTTGAATTCCTTGAAGATCTACCAAACCAGAAGGGTAAAGGTCCTGATTGGATGTTTGATCTTGATATATTGACTCCTTCTATGAACTATGTGCCTGTTAGGGGGGAGAATCAGGTTGTCCATTCTGAAGAAGATAATTCACAGTTCATAGTTCATGGTGTCAATGCTAGTTCTACAGATGCTGACATAGAACATAGTACTGTCAATAAACACCAAGGTACTGCTGATGATAAGAAAGATACTGATGATTCAACTCCAATAATATCTGATGAAGATCAAGCCATTCAAGATGAACTCAATAGGATGCTTTTTGATGAAACACTTGCAAAGTCCTATGAGCATGAACAAAGACGAGCTTATGAAGCAGAAAAGACCATGGAGAAATCTAAAAATTCATCTGACAGTACTTTGAAGAACAGTACTTTGGATACCAGTATTTTGGATCAAAGTACTGCTACTCAAGATGAAGGTACTTCTGGGGGAATCAAGTCAAATACTTGGACAAATACTGAAGATTGGCCTAGTTCATCCATGCCTCCATTTGAAGAATCAGATGATGAACAGCAAGATGAAGGAATTTTTGGTGAACAAGGTCCTGATCAAACAAATTTGGAAGATGATCTTACTGTACCAACAACTCACGTGTCAAGAGTACATAAGAATCATCCTACAAACAAGATTATTGGTTCTCCTACTTCTGGTGTTCTTACAAGATCAAAAGCTAAAAGCATGACTAAGCCTCAAAATGCTTTACTTAGTTTT
>LBNU01026271.1:8991-31348 GCA_014162995.1 Artemisia annua | reverse complement strand
ACTCCTATCAACATTGATAATGAGAGTACTATATGTATTATGAAAAATCCAGTGTATCATTCAAAAACCAAGCACATTCAGATTAGACATCACTTCATTCGAGATTGTTATGAGCACAGGTTGATTAATGTGGTCAAGATTCATATAGATGATAATGTAGCAGATCTACTTACTAAAGGCTTTGATGTTACAAGATTTAAGCATTTGGTAGTAAGTATTGGTATGATTAACTTTTAGGCCTACTTTTGAGGGGAGGCATTCAGTAGTATGTATTCATTGTTTAAGGGGAGGCAAAACAATGATGTATGAAGTTCTGGGTTGTGTATATGATTTGTGGATTAGAAGAATGGAAAGGATTGCTTCAATTATGCTGTGAGTATCTGTCATTCAAAGTACTGGTTGGATTTTGTTCAAAGTACTGCTCCAAGGTACTGCTCGCCAAGGTACTGCATACGTGGAAGTACTGCTGTTTTGTCGGATAGTATTCCAACGGTCAGAAATTAAATGGGCTAACGGTAACTTTTGGGTTGGGCTTTCACCCCTTAACAGACTTTTAAACCAATTCCGATTTTATCTCACACTATTTACTTTATCCAAATCCTCTATTTTAAAACATATATTCTTTTCCACGAAATCCTCTCATACTCATAACCGCACACTCATGCTAAACAGAAACCCTATAATGGCGAACCGAGATGTTTGTAGAAAGCACAATATGATTGCAAATCTTGAGAAGACCCCCTCGAATTTTCAATTCCATGCCATCATTGATTTCCTCACAGGGTCCACGATCAATTATTCATTACTGGTCAATCCCGAGATTATTGGACCATGGATTCAAGAATTCTGGAGGACTGCAAGGAAAGCTAATGAAGAAGATGAGAATGTTATTACGGCAACAGTTGTTGGGCGTCCAATTCGCATAACAGAGGAATAGATTAGGGATGATTTGCAATTTCAAGATGAAGAAGGAGTAATTACTTTTGATAATGAAGTAATATGGACTGCACTGGAAGAGATGGGCTATGAGGGTGATCTTACAAAGACAACGTTCCAAAAACCTCTTTTTAGTCCACGCTAGAAGTACTTTGTGCGTATTCTTCTCCATTGTTTAAGTTCAAAGAGCACTTCATGGGAGAAATTTCCGAAGGTAATAGCTTGTGCTCTAGTGGGGTTATCTACAGATCAGTCCTTCAACTTTAGCAGGATGATCCTTGAAGGTATGTTGACTCATATAGTCAAAGGGGCACCTTTTCTCATGTATCCTAGGTTCATTCAAGTGTTCTTGAATAAACAACTTGATGGTGTACCCAAACCCCCAAACTTCTTATCAGCAGTCACTTTACCCTCAAAGGTGTTTACATTCATGGCCAACCGGAGTGCCAATTTCTCAGGGAGGAATACACCTTTGACACCTCATATCTTGGAAATGGCTCAAGCCGTGGCTGCAGCAGAACAAGAGACCAGCTCTAGTGGTGAAAGATTTTCACAAGAAGGTACTGCTTCTCAAAGTACTGCTTCTCAACCAGTACCTTCTCAGAATTCTCAAAGTGCTGCGCCAGCACTTTCACCATCACATCCAGTTGCTGTACCATCTGCTCAACAAGACCCTTCTACTCAATCTTCTCACCATTCTGCAAGGAAGGAAAATACTGAATCTCCTCAGGTTAGTGCCTCACAACCCAATGATTTTACTCCCATAGATGGAAATCAGACATCTGGAGGAGATGAGGGGGTGATGAACATTTATGCCTTGAGTAGAGAATTAAGGAGATTGAAGAAGGTGATACAGGATCAGGCACAGGAGATTAAGGCTCTTAGAAGGAAGTTTAAAAGACTTCACAGATTTGTTTGGCCCTTGGTGAAACATCATAGGTTATGGGTCAAAGCTGAAAAGAAGGCTGGCAGATATTCTGTCAAGGTGACCAAGTCCAAAAAGCAAAAGAAACATCATTCTTCTACATTGGGGAGGAAATTAAGGAATATAGAAGAAGATGTTCCACAGGAGGCTCAAGATGCTGAACAAGATGAGCCCATGGATTTTGAGACACCTACACCATTCTTTCATGTTGATGGACATGACAAAATTGAAAGAAAGAGTGAAGAGACAGAGGAACTAAGGATTGAAGATAACCAAGCTACTGAAGAGATTAAAAGTGGTGATACAGAACAAGTAGACTTGGAAGGTACTGCTGCTCAAGGTGCTGGAGTATATGCTGAAGTTCAAAGTACTGAGTTCCAAGGTACTGCAAGACAGTTTACAATTACTCCAAGGACCCTAGTGTTTGAAGAAGACCAGGCTGGACCATCTATGCCTATTGTACAAGAAAGTGGTGATGATGAGACTATTGCAGAGATGTTATTAAACATGTCCAGGCCTAGAGGTGTTGTTATACAGGAACCAGAGCAAGTACCACAACCATCTTCTCCATCATCTCAAGCCCCAGATCCCAAGGATAAAGGAAAGGGAATCTTAGTCGAATCAAAGAAGAAAAAGAAATTAACACTAAGACAATTGAAGGAACTGGAGGCAGCTAAAAATGAAGAAATAGCTAGGAAGATGCAGGCTGAGTGGGATGCAGAAGAGTTAGAGAAACAAGCTGCACAGCAAAAGCAACAACCCACTGCACCACAACCAAGACCTAGGACAAAGGCTCAAGAAAGGAACTTTTACATGTCATACTTAAAAGGTCAAGGTTACAAAGGTCTTCATAAGCTAAACTACTATGAGATGAAACAGCTTTATGATTTGGTAAGAGAAGCTGTACAAAGAGAACTTGAAGGTATCATAGACTTCAGAGAGGATACAAGGAGCACCAAGAGAAAAAGAGAACCTGCTCAAGAAAAGCCATCCAAGAAGAAGAAGCAAACTGTGGAGTTAAGGGATACCACAGTGGATGAGCTTGGAAACTACCTAAGAGTAGTTGACTTTGATTATCCTGGAGCTGAAGTCAATGTAAGGTCTGAAAGTTTGATCTCAACTTTTGAAGTGGTGAATTCCAAAGAAGGAGACTACTTGGTCTTTCACAGAGATGATAAAACATTCAAGGTCTTCAATATGCTATGGGATTTGCTGCACATTATTGACAGAAGGGATCTAATCCATCTTTATCAACTGGTGTTGACTTATGCTGAAGAGAAGACACCAACAGGTGTAGGATTAGTATTTCTAGGAGATCTGACTACCTTGTGGGAAACTAATGAATCAAGTACTGAAGAGTTTTGGGCTAATCAAGAGAATTGGGAAATTCAGAGCTGGAGATTCTTTGAGTCAACAGGGGTTCATGTCCTTGAGCTTGAAGATGGGACAATGATCTATATGTTAGCTGAGAGAAGATATCCACTATCACAAGACTTGATGCTCAGGATGCTTGATCATGGTTTGGAGGTTGAAGACCAGAATGAGACAGCACTCAATGTGATTAAGCTGTTCATTCAATGGACAAAAGCAGCAGAAGATGATTAAAAAATACTGGTATAATGCTTAATGTTTATATCTTTTGAAAATTTCAAAGTACTGATAGACAGACAGTACTTTCCCAAAAGTACTGCC
The DNA here is from genome assembly GCA_014162995.1 of Artemisia annua. Lineage (NCBI taxonomy): Eukaryota > Viridiplantae > Streptophyta > Magnoliopsida > Asterales > Asteraceae > Artemisia > Artemisia annua. Next base: position 27,795 of record LBNU01026271.1, on the reverse strand, counting down.
TGCACATTAAAACCAGTGATTCTTTAACTAATAAATGATCTTTGAAAAAGAAAACAGGAACAATAAAGAAGTTTTTGATATGGTTATTGATTCACCATGTGTAATGAACACAAGAATCAACTAGTCCAGATCAAACGGTTCTGGTAAAGACTTATCAAATCCGTTGATAGTTGATAGTTTACTAAAAACTATATGGTTCTCAACTCACCATATCTGGTAAAGTGAAGAGTTGGCTAGCCCACAAGAGAATGGCTTGTGGTAAAGGCTGTGGAAAAACCATTTATGGTAATTAACTTACCATGGTATTTTATACTAAAAAGTTAGCTAGTCCAAAGGGTACAGCTTTGGTAAAGACAACTCAAATCTGTTTATAGCTGCTGATTTGCTAAAAATCAGATGGTTATCATTGTACCATGGTTTTTATTCTAAACTAAAACATATGGCTACTCCAGTAGTGATGGCTATTGGTAAAGAGACATCAAATCCATTAAACTTTCAATGATTCACCTCTCACAGGAGTTAACACACCTGGAAGTGATGAGAATAGACTGAAACTTAAAGAAGGAATTGATGTACAAAAGTCATATGATGCTGTAAAGACTAGTTGCTGAAAAGATGTTGCTGATGAAGATTCATAAGTACTTTGATACTGACTCACAGAGAAATATACAAAAACAATCTATCCTTGAAGTGTTAAAGACAACTGCATGGCTTAAAAGGAAGACAAATATGTTGAAGACAAAGACACAAAGGAAACTTGAAGTCAAGCAAGTAGAAATCAAGTTAGGGGAGGATTGTTGGGTCAAAGTACTGATGATGTCAAAGTACTGCTGTGCTCAAAGTCAAAGTACTGCAAAGTAATAAAGTCAAAGTACTGCAAAGACAAAAGTCAAAGATCAAAGGACTGCTGTTGAAGTTCGGTTACAAGAATTATTAGAAGATTCTAGAAGATTAGATATATTAGGAATTAGTATACTTGTCGTTCAAGTATTGTAAACCGACTAGGGTATTCCTTGTGCCTATAAAAGGATCCCTAAGTCATTATTAGAGATACGAATAGACGAATATAAGAATACGATATTAGAGATATTTAGGGTTGTTTTGTGAGTTTGTATTCAATAAGCAGATTCAAGGTGTTAATATAATCGTTGAAGTTTGTTATAATTCTTCTTAGCTTTGTTAAGTAATTCCGCATACTTAATAGAGTAATTAAGTGTTTCATCATTAGTAGTTTAGGATTTATCCAAGACTGCTAAACCTTAGACAAGCTATAATAAAGTAGTTTGGTCAGAGTATAACGATCCAATAGTTAAGATTCCTTTAATCCTCGGAAGACCTTTCTTGTCTACTTCCCATGCTAAGATTAACGTGTTTAAAAGAAAAATATCATTAAAGATTGGGAATAACAAACTAGTCTATAAATGTGAAAATCCGGTTAAAAGCATAATTAGGGGAGTTTATATGCTAGGATTAAGAGATGATATAGACCTCGACCTAGAAGCTAGGTTTATGGGAGAACTCTTAATGCGTAACAAATCACTTGAATACTATGATGGAGATTATATTGAGTTAAACGATCTTGAAACCCCATTAGTGTTTAATGATAGATTTATGGAAGATGATGAACCCAATAAAACTGAAATTATGGATAACCCTAGTGTAAATGTTATAAATATTAGAGATGATAATGAATTTGAGGGATATCCTAGTTTTTGTGACTATGGTAGAAAGATCCATGTTGATTGCGCTTATAATTTACAATTTCCTTGCATGATAGGATACAAACAAGTTTGCGCCAATTTCTTCCCTATTTTGCCAATAAACGTAATGTCAAAAACCTTTTATAATTATATCATGAAAACGAAGGTTGGTTATAAAGGGAAGAATGTGGTTGGAGCTTTTATGAAAGTGCCTATTTTCGTTGGAAGATTTGTTATTGTCACTGACTTTGCAGTTGTTGAAAATATGGATGCTTATCGTGATAGAGAGATGGGTGATGTGATTGTTGGCAAGCAATTTTGTAAAGAGATCACTATTAATGCTAAGCGATTTGAAGGAAGAATCACTTTTCAAAGCGGAAGTGATATCGTCACTTTCGTGATGCCTCGCGCTCACCCAAGTTTTAAACATGCCACTAATAAATATTACTATAAATTCTCACCGTTTGTTTATGTAGATGACAAGGATAAACAGAATGGGATTTTTTACCCATACCAAAAGATGAAGGGATTCTATGAAGGAGTGCTGAAATTGGGACCCGAATATATACGAGATGAACTTATGGGGAAATACATCATGAAGTGGCATTTGGGAATGGATGATGGAAAATAGGAGCTGAACGTGAGTCTAACTTAAAGACTCTGGAATAAAGACTAGTGCTGACCGGGAAACAACCCAAAAATTTTTATCTGTTTTCTGTTTTGTGTCGAGTCTGTTAGACCTGCAGAAGATGCGGCGCATCTCCACTATGGAATGCGGCGTATCATCTGCACTAGTCATATCTTATTTTATTTTTCTGCATTTTTATTTAAAACATTCTGTCAGTTTATTTAATGCGGCGCATCCCTTTAAGGATACGACACATCTTTTATTCTGATTCGTATTAATTCTAGGCTCGATACGGCGCATCTTCTTCCATAGGATGCGGCGTATCGACTGACCTGATGATTTTTAATTTTATTTTCACTAACTACTAATGTATTATGCAAGTTGAACCTTCTTAACTCAGGTGTGTAAAAGTCTAGGTGGTATTATAGATTCCTGAATTTTTTGTGGATACCTCATTCATGAAGCTTTAATGTTCTAATCTACAAGAAAGTTGATCTTTGCTCGCAAATGCATAATGGAGGATCATTCCGAGCAAATATCAGGGAAGTTTTTCTGTTTTAATTCTTTTATTTTCCAGTTTTTAATCCTTTAAAACAAACAACGAGGACGTTGTTTAACTTAAGTGGGGGGATGGAGAATTAAAACACTTACTTGTCCAAACTTTTTCAAAATATGCTTAAAATGCGCTTAATATATCATAATTTTAAAATTTTTAGTATGTTTTTGTTTAAGTCTAAATTACATAGCCGCACACATAACATTATTTTTGCCTAAAATCAAAAAGTTTAGTGTGTTGGTGACTTGTAAACTTTAGAACTTGGCTTGTATACTACTCGAGACCACCATAATGAGTATTATCGATATAATTGGAGTGACTTTTCTAATTTGGTAAAATTCTAGGATTACACACAAAAAGCCTTTATATGTTTTGTGATATTAACTAGCTACACCGGTTANTTTTTTTTTTTTAAAAGGTAAATTATATTCCACCAAAAAAACTATAAACAAACCAACCCATGGCAACCATGAACAACCTCATGGGGCATTAGGTGGCCAGTACAGACACAAAAGCCAAACTACCTATACATGATAACCAACATCAAATCCAAAAACAAACTAAAAACCTCTGCCAACATAACAAGAAAACATTCATAGGTCCTAACAAGCAAGCATTACCAGAGTCAAAAACATCCATCCAATCAGAGCCACCATTCTTAGAAAAGAAGAAGCTCCATACCCTTTAAAACACCTCACTCTGAAATACAACAGGAAGAAAGCATCCAGGTAGCAGACAAGAGAATATCCACCTTAAAAATCAAGTTGCATAACCACATTCCAGTACTCAAAAGGAACCTTAAAAAACTGCACAAAGTAACCATACATTCTTGCAGCCCACCAGTAAAGCTAACAGACATCATCATAATGGAGATGGATTGGCTAGATTCTGACCATAAGTTTCATCCAAACCAAATGGAAGATTCCATATTTTAGCAGCATTCCTAACTTCCACAGATTGTTTCATGCTAAGGCTCATAAGTTTGAGCCTAACAGTCTCAACAATCTTAGAATAAAGAAGATCAATACTCCTACCCCCATTAACAAACAACCTCATGTTTCTATCTTGCCATATAAAATACACCACAGCTCCAAATAGAAGTTTCTGAATAATACTCCAGATACTATTATTAGCAGGCATGTTGACAATACCTGATATCACTTCCCCCCAAGTGTTAGAAAGATCATGTAATTTTGCCATCCCTTTAAGTCTTTCCCACAGCCTTTTAGAGAAAGGGCAGTCAAAAAACAGGTGGCTATGGGAGTCCTTACAGCTATTACAAAAAGGACATTTCATGTCAGGAACATTTAACCATTTTGATAACCTGTCTTGTGTTTTTAATTTACCTTTCAAGGCCATCCATAAAACAAAAGAGTGTCTTGGAATGCATTGAGAGTACCACACATGCTTATGCCATATAACCTTTTGAGCATTGTGTCTCATATTTTTCCAAGCTTCATTGACACTGAAATTTTTCTCTTTTCCCTTCCTGTTGATCCATATGGCTTTATCATCAATAGTGGTCACAAAAGTAGGAACAGGAACATTAAAGATGTCCTTAAATATGCTATTCCATTCTCTAGGCCACTTCCATCCACTCCCTCTAATCATATCAGCCACTTTAGCCTTAGTATTCATATTAGCCTGGTATAAGATATTATGGGAAATAAGGTTTGAGAGAGGCCCATCATCATGTCATTTATCAAACCATACATTACACCTTTTGCATTTCCAATTTTGAACCTTACAAAATGTTTAATCTTATCTCTAAGGCCCATAACCTGTTTCCAGCACCAAGATGAGTTTTTTTGATCAATAACCACATTCCAAACACTACCACCCTTGATCCATTGTAAATTCACCTATTTGACCCAAATAGTATTCTTGTTAGACACAATGTTCCATAAATGCTTTGACATTAATGCCTCATTCCACTCATGAATAGGCCTAAGACCCAAGCCACCCTGGCTTTTTGGAAGGCATATTTCTTTCCATGAAACACTAGTGTTAAATCCAGCTCTATCAGAAGCATTCCACAAGAAACCTTTGAGAAGTTTTTCAATAGATTCACAAACATTCATAGGGAGTATGAAAATGGAAGCCCAATAAACCTGTAATGAACTAAGAATAGAGGCAATAAGAAGTAACCTTCCTGCATAGGAAATGTACTTATTCCTCCAATCATCAATCCTCCTTTTGACATTCTCAATCAGTACTTACAGTCAGCTTTACACAAGCTTCTACCCACCAATGGAACCCTAAGGTATTTGATTGGAAGCTTACCTTCTTGGAATGGCATCACCATAAGGATCTTGCATTTCTTATCATTAGAAACATTCCCAAAAAAAGCTGTACTCTTAACAATACTAGGATATAGACCTGAAGCCAAACTAAACTCATCCAAAGCCCTTCTCAGAATTGAAGCAGACACCATACCAGCATGACATAACAACAAAAGGTCATCAGCAAAAACAAGATGAGTAATTCCCAACTCCTTACAACCCCAATGAAACTTGAATCTCTTATCCAAACTAATCTGCCTCTTGACCATCAAACTAAAAACCTCCATAACAATAGTGAATAAATAAGGAGAGACAGGATCACCCTGTCTTACACCCCTTTTAGCTTTGAAAAACCCATGAGTTTCATCATTCACTTTAATAGAAAAAGAAGCAGTAGAGAGACAGACCATAATCCAATTAACCATAGTTGGGTGAAAACCAAATAGATCAAGAACAGTCCTCAAAAAATCCCAACTCACAGTGTCATATGCCTTTTGGATATCAACTTTGAAAGCACATCTCTTTGACTTATTTGCCCAGTTGTAGCCATTCATAAGCTCTTGGATTAGCAGAATGTTATCATGAATCTGTCTACCCTCAATGAAAGCACTTTGACATGTATCAATTAAATTGCCAAGAACACCTTTAATCCTATTTGAGATGATCTTACTAATTCCTTTATAGACCACACCACAACAGGCTATAGGTCTAAAATCAGTAACCAGCATGGGATTTTTCTTTTTAGGGACAAGAGAAATGATAGTAGTGTTCAATTCACCCAACATCTTACCATTAGAGAAGAACTCTTTTATAGCATTGCATACATCTTCACCAATGATACTCCAAGAAGCTTTGAAAAACTTAGATGTAAAGCCATCAGGGCCAGGGGCTTTATTGTCTTCAATATCAAAATAGCAGACTTGATTTCATCATTTGAAATAGGACAAATCATCTTTAAAGCATCATCCTCACTAATCTTTTTAGTAATAAGACTAGCAGGGTCATCTAAAGTGTAGATATCATCATTGCAGCCAAAGAAATTCTGGAAATGATCAACAAATTTACCAGCAACATCATTACCAGTGAACTTTGTACCATTTTCATCAAAAATAAAGTCAACTCTGCTTTTTGTGAATCTTCCTTTGATAAAGTTATCGAAGTATGCATTATTCTGATCCCCTTCCTTAAGCCATTCAACTTTTGACTTTTGTTTAAGCACCTTTTCTTCATCCATAACAGCTACTTTATAAGCAGCACAATAGATCAATTCCTCTTCCCTTAACAAAGGATTATTAGGCTCTTTAGCAAGATCACATTGCACTTTCTTCAGTTCCTCTCTGAGTCTCTTCACTTTGTCATATACATTCCCATTCTTTCTATTTAAGTTTCTCATATGTCTCTTCATAGCTTTAAGTCTTTTAGCTAGAATAAACATATAGAAACCCTTAACAGGAAACTTCCAATTCTTCTTAACAATATCAGCAAATTCAGCTTTATCAGCTAAATAATTCATAAATCTGAAAGTTTTGGCCTTCTTATAAGAAATATCATCAATTGACAGAATAGCAGGGCTATGGTCTGAAGTCACAAAAGGAAGAAAGATGGCTTTACAAGCTTTGAACTCATCCATAAAGTGACTGTTGGCCATAATCCTATCCAACTTCTTCATAATGCCCAATTCAGGGTTATTTCTCTTCTGGATCCAAGTGTAAAAGATGCCTTCCATAGGAAGATCTTCAACACAACAATCTTCAATACACTCCCTAAATTCTTTGACACCCACTTCTCTATCCAGACCAACTTTTGTAGACTCATCAGTATAAAGAGCCACATTAAAATCACCAAGTAAGACCCAAGGAGCATCCCCAACATGATTCATGTGATTCCTTAAGTTATCCCAAAGAACCAATCTGTTTTTAGTATCATTCTCAGCATAGACAAAAGAAATATAAAATGACTTCCCACAATTAGAATCAACTACCAAAAAGTGCATGACTTGATCACTTTTAGATAGCAGAGTAGTATTGAAGATGGCTGGATCCCAACCAACAGCTACTCTACAACCTCTGATGCAAAGATCACTATTACTATCCCACTTCCAATTGCCAAACACCTCATTACAGACAGTGCTTGCAATTTTCTTATTCAATCTAGTTTCAATAATTCCACACATACTTATTCTATTTTCAGCAATCAACAATTTTACTTCATCTTATTTAGAGGTATCTGTCATACCCCTAATATTCCATGAAGCAATTTTTACCACCATTAAAATAGAGAGGATGTTGGTGCACACTCACTTTGCACCTGAGACATGGCTTGATCACCTTCATTGAATACTTTATTTAGAGACATAAAAGCAGTTTGAGCTGAGACATCAGCAGCCACTTCATCTTCCATACCATTGACAATTCCATCTATAAATTCCCTTCTAACATCTATCATCTTGGCTTTATAATATTCAACCATCTCATCTGTCCAACCTTCTTTAATACTAGGAGTAAAAGGTTGCTCAGAATTGATGAGTAACTCTACCTCAGCCATTTGAATTTTCAATGAAAGACCCTTTATTCTATCCAGCTCTTCTTTGTACATTCTATCATACACATTACTAAAAGCCTGACTTCTTGAAGCACCAGAACATTCCATTTCTTCAGTGACCAATGGCTCTGTCCTTTTGGCTACCACAGCTTCAATGCTATCCACCATTTCCTTTTTAAGACTTTTTATTCTATCCATAAGCTGGTTTCTTATTTTGCACTTTGCCAAATCTTTACATTTTGAAACAAAATAATCTTGAAGATCTCTAGACCATTTATTCTTTTCATCATCTGGTATTTCCAGGCCTAATTCACAGGCCACATCAATTTTGGTCTTCATGTTCTGCCAATCATTGCTCACATCAGTTTCATGCTCACTTTCCAATACCCCAAAACTATTATTAGTCTTCAAAACATCTTTATGCAAAGTCTTTGTACCATTCCTGTCTTTTACATTCACTTTCCCAGAATTCTTATCAACACTTGCAGGTTCATCATTCTTAGGAACACTACCATTTGGTTTAGAAGAACTAGTAGCATTCCTATTTTCATTGTAATTTCTAGCATTATTATAACCTCCCCTAGCATATGTTCCTCCTCTACCTCTATAACTAGGACCACCTCTAAAATAACTCCAACCACTTCTATTATTGACATTCTCTTGCTGCAAATTCATATTATCATGATCAGTATTACTAACCTTTTTAGCCTGCACAGTTTTCCAGCCATCATTACTTGTTCCAACTTGATTAGCACCCCCTACATTGTGATTCTTAGCATTTTGCACATCCAAAACTTCCTCAACAGTGGCCTCCCTATTCTTGCAATCCTTGAAAGAATGCCCAAAAACTTGACAGTGAGAACAGATAGGAGGTCTCCAAGCATACTCAACCTTCAGATGCATAGATCTCCCCAGACCTCTATAACATACTTCAACAGAATCAACAATACCTTTAGTAGCATCCACTTCAACAAGAACCCTAGCAAAATTGGCTCTTCCATTTGATCTTTCACACATGGCAGTGGTGATTCTGTCCATAATAATAGGTGTCCCAATCCTACCAGAAATCCTACTTATACCTTCTGTGTTCCAAGCCTCAAGAGGTACATTGAATATTTTGACCCAAATAGGAATTCTTGTAGGCTCCGGTTTACTAAGACACAAACCAGCCTCCCATTTTTGCACAAAAAAGGGCTTTTGAACAACAAGCCATGGCCCCTTTTCAATAACATTTTGCAAACCTTCATCTGTTCTAAACCTGAGATAGTATAAACCACTATCATTAACAATAACATCAACCAGTTGAAACTCTCTCCACATCCTTTTCAAATGACCTACAATTTCCCTATAACCCATATTGTATCCCACAAAGTACCCCACAGCAGTTAACATCCATTTTTTGCTACCTTCATTCATAATTGGATCCAATTCAACTACTTCTTTGCCATCTTTATTCACTGAAACAGGAATGTACCTTAGTCTACTATTCACACTTCCATAAGGCCCTTTAACAACATTACTGAAGGACATAGGCCTTTTAGAAGAAGTGGAATCCTGCATTTCAACATCCTTTGACTTACTTGATTCTCCCACCACATATTCAGAATAGTTTCCACCTTGAACCCCATTAACCATCCCACCAGAACCATTCACATTACCCAACAGAACAGAACAATCTTTATTACCACAACCCTCAACATAATTAGATTGCATTTTACTATCCTGTTTGGGGTTTAACAAAGGGTTATCACAGACAGGTATAGGGATATCAAGTGAAACACCATTAGCCTCATTCAACTTAGTACCATTCTTATTATTCATGTTACCAACAGAGATATTAGCTGAGTTACTTACCTCTACCTCACGGAACATAACACTCACCTTATTCTGCTCATGTATGCCATTATTTGTTTGCTCCTGGTTTCCCACATCACTGACCTTAGGTTTATTAGACAACAAACCCTCATCAGCTTCTTCAACAACTTCAGAACTCTCTTCTCCAACCTTCATTTCCTCCACTTCATCATCCCCATCATCCATATCCTCTATACTCTTAACAGAGTTATTACTTTTAGCAGAACTGCTACTTCTGGTATTTTTAACACCCCCTTTTTGATTTTATGAGACGATTTAGCAACATCATTGGACAATTTAACAAAACCCCTATTCTCATTTTTGGATTTCTTATTAGATTTCTTAGTACGAACAACCTCCTCCACAGGTAACGGAGGTGGATCTAAATTAGGAGGTTTAGGAACAGAATCAGACATGATTAAACAAAATTCAGGTGGAACAACATGAAAATAAGGAAAGGGATGTAAATTAATGAGATAATAGGTGAAATTAGGGATAAAAAGAGGGAAAAAGTGTGAAATGGTGAAAACAAACGGCTAATTAAAATGTAATAAATGCTACAGAAGATACGGTGGATTATTATATGGAAATGTGTGGAATGAAGAGTAGATTATAGATCTAAAAACAAAATGAAAATCTAATGGTTGGATTGAAAATAGATGATGAATTACTTAATAAAATGTGATGAAAATCTTAGAGAGAAGAAAAATTCCATTTTTAGAGTAAGATACCCCTAGAAAAACCCTCAGAGCCATTCCTTTCGTTTCTTACACCTTTGTTAAAATGTTTCGTTATACCCTTACACCTTAGCCTACCCTGTAGATTGAAATCCGTGGTTAGTTACTTTAGGCAAAGTGTGTTTCCTTACATTACATGTGTTCGCGTACGTAATTCATTATCTTTGGTTAGGTCGAGAAATTGCACAATGCAGTTGGAGTGAAAGTACATATTGTATATTTTTAGTTTATTTTTCGTGTGTTTACTACTTTCACTATTACATATATTTTCTGAAAGTTATGAAAAGTATGGAAAAATTATCCGGAAAAATCGTGATAGAAAAGTCGTGAAATTTTACACAAGTAAAAAAAAATCAAAAAAAAAATAGAAAAGAAAAAGAAAGAAGAAAAAGTTGGAAGTTTGTTTTTAACCACTATTTGTTGTTGAATATTATATTTATGATTGAAAGGGAGTTGGCCGTTACGGGAACTCCAACTAAGGTTATTCTTTGTTTAAGATTTTATTTAGTATAATTCGTGTCTACCTAAAGCGTGAGTTACATGAGTCAAAAGCGTGAGTTATTCAATGATATGAGTCTTATTCATGGGATGGTTGGGAAAGTAATTAACCACACTTAGGATTTTAATCTATTTGTTTTGTTTATTTTTATTTTACACCAATTTATATCCCAAATATTATCCATACCCTATATCATTCTTCATCCGAACCTTTGATTTATTGAGATTAGGGATTTGAGCAATCTTAAGTATCGTAGTCGTGGATTCGGCTATGTATTTATGATTTTGTCGCCCTTTTTGATATAATATTATTGGTGAAGATTACTTGGTCCTATCTTTAGCCTATTCGAGTTAAGGAATTGAGCAATTGCGAGTATCGTGGTCGTGGATTCGATCATGTATTCGTGATTTTGTCGCCTTTTCTGGAATATGAGATCGATAGAGATTAAAAAGAATGATCAACCCTTAACCTACTAACCCATTTTACCGATTTAGACTTGTTACTCCTTGGATTTAGTAGGGGAGATGCGTATACTTGTCAAGCTTATGATAGAATATTCGTCACAACTAGAAACTAAACGATTTAGAATTGTTTTGTATTAAAAGAAAATTATTTTGTTTCTACTTCGTTAAGTGGTTGGTGTGTGATTATGATAAAACGAATACATGCTTAACCATTAAAAATAAATCCTAATACCTTTTAGGATACATTTTCAAGTGGGGGGATATTTGATGAACTCAAATAAGTACATTTTATTAGCATCATTTATCCTATTTATTTAACTTGTTTTACCTTATTATGTATAAGAATCGGTGCTTTAATGTTTACTTTAGTGATTCTCAGGTAAAACAGGTAAAAGGTGAAACTTGGCGATTTTGGACTAATTACGGAGCAAAACGAACAAGATGTCAAAAGTCTACTGAAACGCAGAAGATGCGTCGTATCTCACTCAACAGATATGCCGCAATATCATACTTAGATGAATTCGAAGACCATAGCCTGACTTTGAAGAATGCGCCGCATGGAATTCTACCATGCGCCGCATATGAAACTCTGGTCAAAGAAGAAGATCAAGCTCGTTCTACTCCAGATACGCCGCATCACAGAATTAACATACGTCATATTACTATCAAGACTTCACCAGAAACAACTGAAGGACATGCGCCGCATAAAGATTAGAGTTACGCCGCATCTAAAGGCGGTGTACGAATATTCCAGAATCTAATAAGCTTGGACCCCACGCGAAGTTAAGTCAATGCGCCGCATCTCATCATTACATGCGCCGCATCGAACCCTCAAACAGAAACTATAAATACCCCAAGACCTAGACGAATTTTGTGTGCACCATAACCCTAAGGAGACGAATTCAGATGAACAAGCAACACAAGACACACCCCAAACGAAGATCTTAGAGCTGTAAGAAGGTCCTGCATGTATTTAATTCATTAAGTAGTTTTGTTTTATTGTAATAGTAAGCTTTGAATCCATCAGGATTGATGGCCGGTAGTTTGTGAGTACGCAATAATCAAATGGCCGCCTTAAAATTGCTTTCCCATCGATTAAAGTTTATATGTTTGATGTCTTTGGTTTCCTTATATTAGTGCATTGATTACCTCTGTGTCTAGCTGAGCACTGCTGAGCCGCCATACTCCTTCCTCGCCTACTCACTCCGATGTCTTTGGATGAGTAGGATATTCATAAGTAATCATTAAGGGTTTACTCGCCGATATAATAGCCAACGAGTACAGATTAATTTTATACACTTCATATAAAACTAGCAATAAAACAAGTGACAAGCTATCTTAATTATCAGGACAGGCCTTCTTATTGTCTCTACTATCTATCTGTGTACGTGTATGCTATTCGTTGATTTGTTCTCATTAGTATTTACTGTTTAATTAGATAACCAAACCGTGGCAGTCTCTCAGGCTAAACCCCCTATCATTAGATTAGACTGTAAAGCTAACTTAGATATTAAAGTACTGATTAGGATAATTAGATAATACGTTCCACTCTTAGTGATCGACACTCTACTTACCATTATATGCAAACTGACCGGGTACACTGCTCGTTAAGTGTGTGTGTTATTGATAAGTCGGCTAAATATAAATGTAAAACTTGAGTAGGCATTAAACTGCTAAACCGCAACGACACATCACGCGCATCAACTTCGCCTAATGAGCAAACTTTAAATCCCTGAAATCACACAACTACCACAAGCATAAATCCTAAAAAAGAAAAATAAACGAAAAATAGAAATCCTAACTCACTTTCGTAGGAATCATGGTTGCATTTAGCGTATGCAACAAGCCTTTTAAACCACTTGGTGTCCCAAGTGGACTAGTGAAGTCTCGTGAGGGTTTACAGGGAACACACCCACAAAGTTCATTTAAAACTAATAAAAATTTAGAGTATGTTTTGTTAAATAAAAATTTTGAAGTACCGAAAGAAGCTACGGCGTAGCTGGAAAGTTTTGCTACGCCGTAGTTGATAAAATAATCCAGACTGACACCTGGAAGTTGTTACGATGTAGTAATGGATGGAGCTACGCCGTAGTTATGTTCTTGGGGAATTTCTAGGATGCAAAAGTCCAAAACGAGTTCCTCCAACGCTAAGCTTCCTCTAGAACCTGCAAATAATAATAACAAAACAGAGCAAACCAACAAAACCAAAGAAAATGAAAGGTAAGGGATAATTCGAGTTGTCTCCCGAAAGAGCACTTTTGTTTATTATCGAGCCTTTAAGTTAGACTCACTGCCACGGCCCTTTAAGTGGGTTGATGACGGACTTGCCCACGCTCGTCCATCTCCTTCATCAAATTATGTCGTATCCAAGCGACATTCGTGGAAGTGCGTAGGAATTCCTTCTTATCTCGACTCTCAACCTTAGTGAACTTTTCATCCGGTCCAATCGAATACCTAGTGACCTCGAATGTTTCCGTTTGAATGGGTGGTGGCTTCTTGTAGGGCATCCCGAGCAATTTACACCTATGTTGCTCATAGGCTTCATCGTCCATGTCAATAAACCCATCGTATCCTTGTAAATCAAGGTAGTCCACTATTCCTTAAAGATCATCATCGTCGGATTCTGTACCTTTGTACCAATTGTCATCTAGCTTATCTTTAATTAAGTCAATAATTTGCTGATCTTTATCCTCGTTCGACCTTATCTCATAACCTTGCTCATTATCTTTATCCGAATCCTCGCACTCCTCTTTATCCATACTTCTCGTGTGTTCCTGCCAAATTTTCTCCTTAGTCAAGGAGTCAACTCTACCATACTTAATTTTTACCCAATCTTTAAAAGTTAGTCCATCTACCCATGGTAGCTCGCACCTCTCACTATCATTGGTGGATTTCCAATGGTAAGACATATCTCCAACTCATTCTTTACTACTTCCACCATTGCACTCATCTCCATATAGATTACATGATGCCCAAAACCATAATCCATTGTCATTATGAATTCTAATCTTCTCGCACCAATGTTCATTGCCCATTTCTTCTTCATCACTCATAGCATGATCTTTCTCTCTTTGTAGGTTTTTGGTATCATTATTAGGGAAATGGTCATCATTGTGAACGCGATTTACTTCTTCCCAAATTTCCATTTTCCTATCCCTATCAACTTTACCATAGACGATTTGTACCCATTCGTCGAAAGCTATCGTCCCTTTCCATTTTAAATTCATCCTAAATTGATCGAGGGTGGAATCCCATAAATGTTTATTTCCACGTAACCTTTCTTCATCACCTCCCTCATCGCAAAGCTCCTTACTAGGGTCACATGATGGCCATAGATCATAGGATCTCCGATTATCCACTGGAATGGCAACACACCAATGGTACTTTGTTTCAAGCGTAATCGGCCTTCTAGATTGGTTATTAAGTTGTCCATTATTCATATTGGGACGACTTGTGACAATATTGAGTTCTTCGTTTCGGGTGGCATCTTCCTTAGTATTTGTGATAATCATTCCCTCCAGATGCCGTAATTCAATTTTTTGTTGCAAAGATTCCGTGTCAAGAGGTTCACTATTTACTGGTACAGCCATGCAAACTTTAGCTTTTTCATTTATCATTTGTTTCTTGGCGTCTTTTAATAAATTTCTATCTTAGCTTTAAGGTTTTTGAGGGTTTCATCATGGCTAATAAGGCTCTTGTTATTGGCCTCTTGAAAGTTTTTTAGCCATTCATCTTGCTCTTCCTGTTTCTTTCTCGACTCTTCTAGGTATCTGTTGATGGTGTCTTCAAGGCTAGATCTTCCGTACGGTGCTCGGTTGTATCCCGGACGATACCCATTGCTACCATTGTAACCTTGGAATGGTCTTCCTTCCCCATATTTCACCTCTTCAATCTTTCCATCATCCTCTTTCAAAGGACAATCTTTAGCCAAATGAGGTCCTTCACAAATCTCGCATCCAACTTGAATAGCATGAACATTCTCCTTGAGCTTCTTCATGTCACGTCCCAAGCTTTCGAGTTTGTTGGTGATTAGGGTAATTCCATCCGAGTTTCCACCAATTCTCCTATTACTTCCACCTTCATGCCACTTTTGAGAGTGGTCAGCCATATGTTCAATAGCCTTTAAGGCTTGAGCAGGGGTCATTCCAGGGATCGGCCCACGAGAATCCAACATCTAACTAGTGGAAATATTGATCCCTTTGTAGAAAATGTTGACCACTTGTTGTTTGTTGAGATCATGAGTAGGGCATTTGTATAAAAGATTGTTAGGATCTAAGTTTAACAACATTTATCAAGTCTCGGTTATTTCAGAACATATAATAGGTTGCTATTATATTTGTTTACTTATGTTTAAACGTTTAGTGTCCACTAAGTGTCCAATGGGCCACAAAGCCCACGACTTAGAGAAATAGGGAGGATAGGTGTGTTGCCCTAGTCCTCACCTATAAATAGGACTCTATGTATTTCATTTAACTTGTTGGTTATTTCATTATATTAAGAAAACTCTTGCACTTTTACCTTTCATATTGATCTAATCAACCAAACTCTATTTCTCATCTTATTTCTATACTTGTGTTTACAAAATGGTGACCTAACAAGTGGTATCAATCGCTAGAAGAAGGTGTAAAATTTTGTTTTTGTTTCGAACGAACCAAAATTCGTGTTTTTACTTGTTATTTTTTGTTAAATCTTGCTACTTTCTTGTTTGTTTCGTGTTTCTATCACATCTTTGTCTTCAAACTTGTGTTACAAACTCAAACAACCAACAAAGTCTCAAAATTTTTCAAAAAATTTTAAGATTCGTCATTTGTACTATTTTTCGAGAAATTTCAAATTTTTAAAAAGTGGTTCAAGTTTGCAACTTTCTTTAAGATTTCATCATTTTAAGTTTAGTTGTACAAGAATCTTGGATTAAAAACGTGTTTTTGGCTTGCTTTTTAACAAAAACAAAATCTGCCTAAGTGTACTGATTTTCGAGAAACCTTAAACCCCAATCTTTCGAAATCTTTTTATTTTGCTCCAAACGTGTTTCCGTTGCTTACTCAGTGCTTTTCTCTCTTGTATAAGAAAGAAAACACTTCGACTCATTGGATATTATCGAGGTTGTATAATCTCGATAATTTTGGAACATTTTTTTTCGAAAATCTGAAAACTTTCTAGATCTTTTCAATTTTTTCGAAATCTTTTTCTGCTTTCGAGAACTTTGGAATTTTTCGAAATTTTTTCTAATTTTTCGAGAACTTTGCTTATTTCCACAACCTTGGAGATTTCGAAATTTTCTTCAAATTTTCTCGATAACTTGCAACTTTCGAGAACTTTGGAATTTTTTCGAGATCTTTGGTAAACTTTCGAGATCTTTGGACATTGACAGACTTTCGAGATATTCAACCTACAAAGTTTTGAGAACACACTTGGAAAAGTTTTCGAGAATTGGCATAACACTTATACCTTCTACAAGATCCATTTTCACACAAGTCTTTCATCATGTCTCAACTACCGTACTCAAACTCTCCTTATACTCCACGTCACAGTACCGACCCTCGTCATGTATTACACTTTGGTAATGAAACAAATCCCCCTATGTTGTTACCTGGTAACTACACTTATTGGAAAAGACGATTCTTTAAATGGGTTAATGGTCGTCCACAAGCTGATCTCATACTGAAATCCATTCTTCAAGGACCATATCAAATGAAATTCATTGCTGACTCAACTGGGTTCATTGAACTACAAACTAAAGACACTTTGACTGGTTCTGATCTAACTCAATACGATGCTGATCAACAAGTTTTTTGGTACATCATACTAGGCCTTCCAAACTCCATCTACTCTCAAATGGACTTTGACGCTAGTGCTCATGATATGTGGAAACGTCTTGAATTCATGCATCTGTCATACCATGAACTCCGAATGAATCAGCTACTACAGTCATGTCTCCAAAGAAAGTTCCTGAAAAGCATTCTCCCTGCTCCACCTATAACACTTCCTAGCTATCTGGAATCGCCCCTGACAAATCTAGTAAAGCTTGAAGATGATACTACGAATGTGGTAAAGACATCTGGAAAATCTCATGGAAATGCATATTATCTACAAGCATATCTCTCGGCACTTCACAATGAAGCACGCAACTCTACTCCTGAAATTGATCACACAGTGTCTAACAACGCCTCTTATGCTTCTATCAAGGATGACTCAGATGGAACTGATGCTATGCTACTGATGGCAGACACACAGGAACTCCAAGTAAGTGATTCCAGTCCAATCTATGACACTGATGATCAGTATCAGGTAGATGATTCTAATCCTTGCCTGATACATGACATTGGTTCTCCTTCTGCTTCTGTCTCAGATGAGGAACACGTTGTTCAATCTGATTCTATGTTACCTACTCACGTAATTGATCAAATGTCCACAGTGGTATTATTTGATGATGATCCAATAAACCCAGATGTTACATTTGATGAAACAATTACGCCCATTGCACATAATCACAATGATCAAATTGAACAACATGAACCTTTACCTGATTCAGACGCTGAATGGAGAATGTTACTTATGACTAGCCAAAATCAAAATATCCAGTGTCAAGCACTGAATGCAAAGTTGAGAGACAAGAATGTGGCATTGACACGGGCACTTGAGCATTGTAAATCACAACTCCATCATTTCAAAACTAAAGCAGATCATGAAACATGCTTAGATACTATACTTCAACATAACAACGATTTACAAAAGAAGCTAAGCATGTTAACTGATTCTACTTTATTTCAATACTATAAATCATTCATAGATGAAATTCAATCAATGGAACATGCTGTTGTTAAATATTCTTAAATTACTGTTGCTAACTTTCTTTCCCCTGTTGCGAAAGAAAGAAGGGAAATATTACAAACACAATTTTCTCCAAGTCTTCAACGCTTGCATTCATATGCTCAGAAATGGGAACAGGAACTTAACAGGGAAGTCATAACCATAATGAATGTGTTTCAAGAAACTGCACAAGCAATTTTAAAGCAAAAACGTCGAAATCAATTTTTACAAAAAGAAGCTGATCGACTCTTGGAACATGTTCTTAGTGCTGATATAATTTCTGTGATTATGAATTCTCTTTATGAATCTGGTACTTCTATGCTTGTTGATGATCACTGTGATGATATTGAGTTGTTGTCTAAACAAATTGAGACATTAAAAGATGAAAACATGAATCTCCGACAAAACAATGATGATGTGCAAAACAAACTTTCTAATGAGATTTTTGATGCGTGGTTTTGTGACCTTACAACAGGTTTTACCTCTCGAGGGATCTCAAGAGGCATACAACCCCACCAGGCAGTGTACCTGACCGATGTAGTATAGGATAGTGGTAAGTACGGGGGATTGATCGTTCTCTCACAGGGAATAGTGTTCGTTAGGACAAAAAAACTACTCTAATAGGTCTAAGGGTGAAGGAAGATTCCTTTTGTATTTTTGTATTTTTAGGAAAGCAAGTAAAATCTCGGTTTTGAAGGAGTGGGCGGAATTAGTTGCTAGTCAACTAACCCAA